>JAJHJA010001217.1:0-111714 GCA_021202915.1 Heliconius himera
TTAGAAAAAATATTTATCACAACATTATATGAGTTTGTTTGAGTCAATTTAACTACGGACATAAATCAAGATGATATGCTAATATTGATTATTTGTCCATAACGAGGGTTTCGTTTTAAAATACTTTACGATTTAAATTCATAATATATATATGTATAAGTATGTCCATCCATATGTCTGTGGACACTGTGTCCATAGTTTTTTTTTATTATAGTGTTAATTGTTTACAGGTCTATATTTAATGCTTATAAAGTAAAAGTTAAATATGATTAGATATTTTGTTATATGTATATAGTACAGTATACGTATATAAAATTAATATTGTGCTAATTTGAACAAAATAATATATTTTTATTATTTTAAGAAGAATTACTTAAGGGAATATATATTTTATTATTTTTTATACCTTCATTTTTAGTTTTATAGTGCAAAAACACAGACAGAAAAATCAAAATATTGGTTTTGCCTTTCAATATGCAGCAATGTTTCTCCAAAATGTGTATCGGCTGTTCTCAACAAAACTGATATCCGAACTGAAGGTAGTTTCCTGTATAACTGATATTACTGACATTTTAATATAACTTGACAATATGGGGGTGTCCATCAAAACAAGTAAAATTAGGGTGGTCCTGTGATACCATAGGATCAATTTTAAAGAATGCGCCCCACGTGGTGTGACGATTGCACTATTTTCGGGAGAAAATTATAATATATTCGAGGCTAGTTGTGCCACAGAAGCACAAAGTGTGATTGTAAAACCGACTGGTTCTGGGTTCGATCCCCACTCGAGGAAATGGAATATTTACTTAATATTTATAATTCCATTTTTTCGCTCTGATGTCGAGACAAAGCGCGGCGTTAAATTCAGCCACTCAATACGCAATGCCTCCAAAATTCGGCGGAAACAGGGTGTCTTAACACTACGGGTCGAGTGTAGCGGGATTTGACCCCGCGCCTCTGGGTTCAAGTCCCGTTACGTTCAAATTTTGCATTCATAAGTAAGGAGTAGTAGTACACTTTAAGAATGATTAAAAATATACTTTATTGTTTACTAGTGGTTTTGGGTGATTCCTCATAAGAGATGGTGCTTCTTATCTCTACCCTCCCCATAATTGACAATTCGAAAGTTGACTTGTCAAGTGAAGAAACTTTGTGATTTGGATAGGCTTTCACCAGGAGCTCTAAAAGGATCACTTTTTTATGTATCTATGTATTAAAAGAATAATTTCCATAAAAAAACATTTAGCGTATAATGCTTATTATCTCGAGAATTTTTTAATATTAGATAGGATGTTTAATGTATTTTTTAAACCAAGGCCAATAGTTATTATATTGCACGCGAATTACATTTTTAGCAGTTTTTATATATTTTATATAACAATCAAGATTCTTGAGCATATAAAAAAAAGTACTTATAATATACTATGATATGAGGCCGTCGTGGCCTAGGGGCACAAGGGTGTGACTGTAACGCGACGGTTGTGGGTTCGATCGCCACTCGAGGAAATGAAATATTTACTTAAATTTATATTTCCATTTCTTCACTCTGGTGTCAAGGCTAAGCGCGGCGTTGGGTTCTGCCACTCAACACGCAATGCCTCCAGAATTCGGTAGAAAGTGGGGAAACGGAGTGTCTTAACACTAGCTTCCCTCTGCCTACCCTGCTGTGTGCGGGATATAGCGTGAAGCTAATTTAATGTAATTTAATTTTTATAATATACTACATCCCGATAACGTAGTTACATATTGTACGCGAGTGAAGCCGGGGGAGGCTGAAAGTGCACAGCGTATGTTATATATTTAATTGGGTAAGCCTTAATTTTTTATTTTCTTTTATTTTAGCTCCACCCTTTTCCCTAGCGGGGTAGTCAGAGAGAACGGAGCGCCAAACGCTACGGTCTCTACATACCTCTTTCGCCTCGTCCACTATCATCAATCTCTTCATACATACCCTCCGAGGGTCCTTGCTTTTACGTAATGCTTTTACGTAACCTTCCTTTAGTATCTTACTTAGCGAGATTTGTACCCACGCCTCTTGGAAACCATTCGAACGCTTTGACCAACTAAGCTATACGTTCTCATCAACCTTCGTCGAAATTTTCATATGCTTGTTATAATTTATTTGTGTTGTTAGTATCTCTGTAGGGGTATTTTTACAATTTCCGCTACCCAAAGATAATTAATAGAAAGCTTAGAATTATCATTGAGCGAGAGAGTATGCTATTGTTATTGTGACTGTAAACACCGCAGGTTGTGGGTTTTATTCCCACTCGAGGAAATCAGCTTCACATTGTATCCCGCACACAGCAGGGTAGTCAGACGGATCCTAGTGTTAAGACACTCCGTGCTCCACTTTCCGAACTCTGATAGCATTGCATGGTGATTGCCGGAACTCAATCCCACTTTGCCTCGACAGAGCGAAGAAATGGAAATATAAATTTAAATAAATATTTCAAGGAAATGAAATATTTTAAATTTTCATTTTTCACTTTGGTGACGAAACAAAGCGCGGCGTCGAGTTCCGCAACTCAACACGCATTGCATCCAGATTAACGTGATATAATAATAGATAGCTTTCTTCAATAAATATACTATTGAACACAAACAAGCTACTGACATTATTAATAGTTATATAAGATTTTTCTCTGAAACAGGTCACAAAGGTTACAGTAAAATGAGTTACTTTAGCGCTATTATTATTTTTTATAACGTTTAATTTATTATCTATTTTACGTTATATCTATATTACAGGGTGGCCAGTCGTGGCGCAGGGGCACAAAGTGTGACTGTAAAACCGACTGGTTGTGGGTTCGATCCCCACTCGAGGAGATGAAATATTTATTTAAATTTATATTTTCATTTCTTCGTTCTGGTGTAGAGGCAAAGTGCGCCGTTGATTTCTGCCACTCAACATGCAATGCCTCCAGAATTCGGCAGAAAGTGGGGAACGGAGTGTCTTAACACTAAGTTCCTTCTGGCTACCCTACTGTGTGCGGGATACAGCGTGAAGCTGATTTTATCTATATTACATGGATAATAATTGAAAGTTCAGAACAGAAGCATCCATCTAGAACTATTTAGAAAATTAAAGAAAATAAAATGGCAGGTGGTGCTCTGTTTTGGCTACATAAGTCATTGAACTTGAAATTATCATTGTATGTAATAACTCAATGGATTCCATTCCACGGTCAGTTTAGGACAAACTATAGTAGGATAAAATAAAAAAATAAATATATTTAAGACGTATAATAAAAAAATAAAAGGTTAATGATAATATTATTATTTATTTTTCTATCCTAAGTTTTTTTGTTACACTTTTTAAATGTTAATAAAAAGCTTAATAAATTATTTGTAGTGGGGCTCCAACATACGCTTCTTGGAAACCATCCAAGTGGTCTAGCCAATTAAAATAAATGTTGTTATTGAGCTGCGTCAAAAGTCTTATATGCTTTTACAAGGGAAAATCCCGGCGGTGGCGGCGTTGTTGTTCGGTCACTCAACACAAACTTCGGCGTAAAGTGGGGAACGCATTGTCTTAACACTAGGTTCCCTTTTCTTACCTTGTCTGTATTGAAATTATTTTATTCTGCTACACCTAGATTATTACTAAAATATGGACGGAAATATAAAGAAGAGAAGAAAGGGCGTGCGTTTAAGACTTACCCTACTAAGATTTCATTTTTGTACTTTTTACTGGATTTAAATTACTAATTTAAAACATACTATAAAGTATTTTTCTTTTTATTTTAAATGTTTATTATTTATAAATATTTTGTATTCTAATAGCATGTAAGAAAACTTGAAACACTTCAATTTTATTCTTTTGATAAAAAAACAGGCTCTATCCCGCATGTAACAGGGTAGGCAAAGGAAACGTAGTGTTAAAACTCTCCGATTACTTCCACCAGTTCCCGCCTTATTTTCACAACATTGCGTGTTTCGTGGTATTATCTTGCAGAGCGGGCGAATAAGAATAGTAGACTCCCCCACAATGGAATCGAACCCACAAACAATATATTTTCACCTATACTGGATTAAATTCAATTATTAAATTACACATATTTTACGAAATAAAATGTATTATTTAAAAACAATTCTTTTATATTAACAGTAGAAGGTAAATAATAGAAGCGACTTCACCGCTCATACGAAGCCGCAGCTAAAATCCTTGAAACACGCTTAATTACAACTTCGAAACTCAAGTAAGGGAAAGACGTGAAGTCATTCGCACACCGCTCGTCGTATGTGGCACTTCTGTTATTTACTATATTCTTAATATTATAATTATTACTATATTCTTAATATTATTAAAATGCATAAATTTGACGAAGTGTTGACCGTGCTCGGGGTTACGGTGATGTGCTTTTGCGTGCACCGGACTCTCCAACTAGTCCCGTTGCGTAAGTTTTTGAGAAATCCACTAAAATTATATTAATTTCAAATCAATTATGTGGCTGTAAAACCGACTGGTTGTGGGTTCGATCCCCATTCGAGGAGATGAAATGTTTACGTAAATTTATATTTCCATTACTTCGCTCTGGTGTCGAGGTTAAGCGCGGCGTTGAGTTCTGTCACTCAACACGCAATGCCTCTAGAATGCGGCAGAAAGTGGGGAACGGAGTGTCTTAACACTAGGTTCCCTCTCCCTACCCTGCTGTGTGCGGGATACAGCGTGAAGCTGATTTAATTTAATTTTAATTTTCAATTATGATATAAATTGTGAACGGAGTATCTTAGCCCCTTGTCTATACTGCTGAGTGCGTGAAGTTGAAAAAATATATAAAAAAAAATTGCAAGATTATTTGATTTTTTTTTATTAATTTAAAACCAATTATAATATAAATTGTTTTAAAAAAATATTTTTTAGCCTGATTGATTAACATTTTTTGTAAATGTTACAAAAAACAGAAGATATAAAAAAAAGATTCGTTTATTATTTAATGTAAGTTTTCCGCTTAATAGAATGTTATTATAAAATTCGCTATATTTTTAACACACCTTTAATAAGTCGACTTCTAACTATATCATTTTGTACCTATGCTATAAGCTAAGCTTCACGCTGTATCCCGCGTTTAGCAGGGTAGGCAGAGGGAGTCTAGTGTTAAAACACTTCGCTTCCCACTGTCCGGAATTCTGGAGGCACATTAGAAAAAAATGAAAATACTATATATTTATTTCATCGAGTGGGAATCGAACACAACCTGTCGCACTTACAGTCACACGTTTGTGCCACCTACATAATAAATTCTTTATTTCATAATAAAATTTGTAATTATATTGCATTTTAAATGTAATAAATTCAAAAAAAATCTGAATTTGAACCAGTTACAACAACCGTATCATCGTGAACCTTGACTTGACTTTACATGTAGCCAAGGTGTCAATACAATAACATGGTATCACCGGACTGATCAGCCACATCAACGCGTCTTCTTTACTTGAATCAATACACTCTAGAGGTTATTAAGAAACTACTCGAATTTAGGTTCCTATGCTTTATAGAGAATACCTTCCGTTTCCCGTTCCTTATAACTGATCATATTTTATTTATTAATTTTGTAGAGCACAATAAAAGTTTGATTTTAGTACTTTTTACCTAATTTAATTACCTTTTCTTTTGGGGTCTCTCAATTTTATAGACAATTTGGAAAAAAAAATATGTTACGATTATAAAATTGATTGTAATTGAAGACGTCGATTAAATTTTCGTTCTAATTTTTGTATCTATACAAGAAAAATAAGGTTTTTTTTATCGGTGGCCGCACTGTTTTATTATATTATAAAGAATATCTCGTTTATTCTTTTCCCTTAGGAATTCGAGAAATGTTTTCCGTGTTCTCGGCTATACTCCATAACCTCTATATACTTACATGAGAAATTTTATGTCTAAAGATATAACATTATTAATATTCATTTTTAAACTTTTTTTTAAAATAAACATGTAAACTGGTTATAAATATTAGAAAATATAATAGTAAAAAATATTGTTTGTGTCTTTTATACAAATTTGGATGCTAGTAGCAATATATATATAGTTTTTTAATCGTATATTTTTTTTGTTATTTTTAGAAATAATTAAAATTCAATGCCACATTTCATAACTGGTTAGTAAAGGCTAAAGTTTATATGTACATGTCACTACTAAATAAAAAATAAAATTAGACATTAGACTTCTTCTACTGGACTAATTTATGTATGAAATAAAAACTGGACTTTTCGATACGTATAACCGAATGCGATATAAATTAAATATCGTTTCGCAAACATAAACCTGTATATTTAATACTGAGTAATAGATTTAAAAGAGCTAACGTTTCAAAATCGACTTAAATTAATATAAATCTTTTTAACTCAATGCCAAATTAAGTAAATAATATTATTATTTACATACATTCACATAAAGTACTGTACTGTTTACAGTATCGTGGCGCAATCGAAAGGTGGCTTCTTGCAGTGGTTAGGTCTTCGATTCTCGCTTGAGCAAAATATTCACTTAGTTATATTGTATTTGAAAGTTGATTTTTCTAAATAACCGTGTAGAGTGAAGGAACTTTTTGTATAGAAACTATACCATACTATAGTAAAGAAATTAAAATAATTCACGATTTGAGTATGGAACAAACCCACAATCATAATACACACGATCTACAACTTTATTAAATTAGCAAGAAACATCCGAAAACAAAGCAATAAATCAATACTATTTAAAACAGCTTCACGCTGTATCCCGCATTTAGCAGGGTAAGCAGAGGGAACCTACTGTTAACCAACAGAACCTTTTGTTAAGACACTCCGTTTCCCACTTTCCGCTAAAATCTGCAGGTCTAGCAATATTTTTTTTATTATTTTATAAACCTCTATATAATTTATTGACAACAATAACCCACACATTTTTTTACAGCGGATTTCATCCATCCATGTGGCGAGTTAACCGATGACTGCTTCACAAAGGCCACACTCGATGCTATTCCAGGAGTAGTGAAGGGGATTCCTGAAGCTGGCATCCCACCTCTCGATCCCTTATATCTGGACAGAAACATTACTATGAATCTTCCTGGAAACGTAAAAATGACTTTCCATAATGGAAAATTATCAGGATTAAGCACTTGTATACCAGATAAAGTGTCGTAAGTAGATTTTTAGGTAGTTCTCTTACATCCGTAAGATTTTTTTAAGTATTTTCTATTTAATTGCCATATTTGTAAGTTGTTTGGTGCAAGCTGTATAGAGATAATGATCACGAGTATAGCAGCATGTTTGGCCGTATACAATGCAATATTGGGGCCTACTGTTATACTCTTTTTTTTATGCAAAAGGACAAGGCAAACGAGCGTGCCGATCACCTGATGATAAGTGATTACCACCGCCCACGACCCCATGCAACACCAGAGGAGCTAGCCGGAGCTAGGTGCGTTGTCGGCCTTTAAGGTGGGTTGGGCGCCAGAGCCCGGCATTACCTGATGCGTAACGCAGTGGCATAAAGCCACTACTTCACGCCGGTTTTAAATGCCGGAGGTGGTAATGATCCGGTCGAGCCTGCCCATGCGTTTTGCCATTGCTGGCGACTCTACCACACGTACTTTAGTCGCCTCTTACGACACCACCAGGAAGACCCTATTCTAGGCCGGAAACACACGGCACAATATATATTCTGTTATAAGATCTCTTCATAGGATATGCAAAGTCAGTTTAACTGATCGAAATCACAATGAAGAGATACACAAAATGGCAAGTAAATATCACAGTAAAAATGAAGAAAATCATGGTCTGGAGTTTTTGACATGAACGAGAAAAATAGGAAAATAGATTAATGAAGCATGAGTTAATGATAAAAGAAAGAGGGGTAACGTAAAAAGCATGAATACCCTCTCCAGGGTATATTTGATGGCGTTGATGGCAATGTACCACGCGGAAGAGGTGTGGAGTGATCGTAGCGCTTGGAGCTCCGGTCTCTCTGGCTACCCCGCCTAGGCGTAAATATGATACAAGTATTTTAAAACTTTGCAAAGCAACTCTCTACTTAGTTGCCGTAATTATCGTTGGTATAAACCTTGAGCTACTAATTCTATTTAAGCATAAACATTTAGACATACATAGCTGTACTTTACCAGTACATTGATTTTTTTTATTTAATTTTGTATGTATATAAATTAAATTATATCAAATTATATTAGTTTTATGATGCATGCAATAGAGTAGGCAAAAGGAACCTAGAGTTAAGACACACACAGTGTTGAGTGGCAGAACTCAACTTAAACAACTAAAGTCCGGTGACTTAAGTGCCAGAGCCGGGTATACCTGCCAGAGTGAGGAAATGAAAATATTAAGAAACAATAATTCATTCTCTTGGGTCGAGATCGAACCCAGAACCGTCGCGTTACAGTCACACCCCACTCACCACGCTACTGCCCCTGCGCCAGATACCTTAATTTCATATATCTAGTGAAGTAATGTTATTAATTTGAAATAATGAAATTCAACACGTAATGCCTCCAGAACTCGGTGAAAAGTGGGGAACGGAGTGTCTTAACACTAGGTTACCTCTGCCTACCCTGCCGTGTGCGGGATACAGCGTGTAGCATAAATCATATGTCTGTAAAACTAATCGTTACCTTGACATTGATTTTAAATAGCATATTACCGGTTATTTCAACCGGTTGTCAACTTTACTTCGAAAAAAAAAAATTTTCAAAAAAATTAAATAATCTATGTTGATAGAAATATTTCTAGTTAGTTAAAAAAAGAAAAAAATCACTAAGAAACATACCATACAATTTTTTTTTTACGTAAATAATTTTAAAAAGCTATCCTTACAAATACCATACAGACTAAAATAAAATATTAGAAAAATTGTGGAAGTTACTACTTAAAATTATATATAGAATTACATAAATTTCCTGTATTACAAAATATACAACATCATTCAACTACCGTGTAATAGTAGTCTTCCTATCGAGAAATCTTATTAAACAGCCGTTTGCTGATAATTGGAACGACTCTGAATAAAATTAACACGTAAAGGTTATCTAGAGTCGTTTTTAAAACAACGTTTTTTCCCACATTTATCATCTTGACAAGCCGCGCCAATCTTGAATTCTGGTGAAAAATGGAGAACTTCTGAAGAGAAGAATGTCTTGACATTAGGATTTTTTTTGCTTTTTCTACTGTTCGGGATAGATTGTGCAACCGAAAGATAGATTATCCAGATGCATTTTTTTATAGTTATGTTTAGTGAACATAGTGATATGACACTCCGTGGATGAGCCATGTCGTATTTTAATTAAAACAGATCATAATATAAAAAAGTAATATTTATATATCTAAATCAAATATTAATAAAGTAATATTTATATATCTAAATCAAATATTAATTCTAAATTACAAACATAAATACTATGGTTCATAGTGAAAAAGATTTTTGTTATTGAAGCTAAATACATGCTTTATGGAAAAAATAATATGCGGGAAAGAGCAAAATACATAAAAAAAAAGACGACGTAATGATATTCCATCTATATATCACTTGTTGTTGCCCATCTGAAGATATTCATACAAAATGAAAACGTACGCCCGAAAACTTAAATTTGTCAGCTTTTATATGTTGTATGTACTTCTCTTCTTCTTCTCTACGACTCTCACTCGGACCCTTGACTGGACTTTTTTACTATATCTCTATAGAATCTAAGAATTTCACCCATTTGTCATCATCATATCATCGTGAATCTTTACAATTATAAGCAACTTAATAAATAACTTACAATATGGTATCATCGAACTGGTCTGATGATGGAGCCAAGACCTGAACAGTGTAACTTTTCAGAGGTCCACTCGAGTTTACACTCATATAATTAATCGCTTCGAGCACATTCTATAGCACTTGTAGCGTGTACGATAAAATCAAGATTCTTTAGATTTTATTTTTCAACGTATTATTTTTTTTAAATGTATTATTAACCATCTAAAATAATAAACTTTACATATTACTATGTAAATGAAAAATAGCGTGTAACAGGAAAATACACATTTAGTTCCAATATGGTACATCTTCCAGATCACAACGAACTAAACGAACATTTATCTTTGACATACATTGTAATTTTACCATAAAAGGGCAATACAGCATCCAAGGCAGAATCCTTCTCTTTAACCTCGACACTGACGGCGCCGCCAAAATTAAAATTTGTAAGTATATGTAAATCTTTTTTATTTTTTTTTCTTTTGCTTCAAGTTGTATCTTGTATGTAGCAGGGTAGGCAGAGGGAACGTAGTGTTAAGACACTGTGTTTCATATTTCTCGCAGAATCTTTGAGGCATTGCGTTTTGAGTGGCAGAACTCAACGTCGCGTTTTGCCTTTTTAAAAGAAGAAATAATTCGTACCCTCGGGTGGGAGAATCAAACCTACCATCGTCGCACTTACAATCACACGTTTAAACCACTGCGCCACGACGGTGTATATTTTTCTTTCTATTAATATGTACAATTTAACATTTTAATTATAATTTTAGGGAACCAACACATAAGATTGGAAGTCCGGGAAAAAATTGTCAGAGATGAAAACGGTGAAGGGCATTACAAAATAAACTCATACAAATACAAGGCTGATTATGGTTCTGACCTTAAACTAAATCTCACCAACTTATTCAGAGGCAGTCCGCAGATAAGTAAGATTATTTATAATTTGTTTACAAATATTGCGAAAATTTACCATGTTATTTTTATTTACTTTTCATTTTTTTTCCTGTAATTGTGTTGTAGTTGACATGTTGTGTCGAAGCTCAAAACCAGGTGGGGAAATAAAAATGAGTTTATTGAACTCGCGACCATTACGCTTTTGTAAGCGATTTCCCATTGAGCCTTAACAACCTCGGTTACAATTTAAAAATAATGTATTAATAATTTCTTCTAGCGTCACGCTGTATCCCGCACAACGGTGGATAGGCAGAGGGAACCTAGTGTGTAGTGTGTAAGACACTCTGTTACCTGTTTTCCGTCGAATTCTGAAGGCATTACGTGTTGAGTGGCGGAACTTTATTCCGCGGTTTGCTTTAGCACTAGCGTGAAGAAATGAAAATATATAATATTTTATTTTCCCCAAGTGGGAATCGAACCCACAATCCGTCTCGTTTAACGTCACACATTGTGCTCTTGCACGACGACTGGCCTCAAAAATATATACTATAAAAATGTTAAAATATTCTTATTAATATCTTGTCTGTTTTCTACAGGTGCAAATATATTGGATGTACTAAATTCGAACTCCCAGCTAGTGGCCCAGGAGTTTGGAGGACCCATTCTAGACTACGCCATAGACTACGCTATGAACGTCACCCAAAGATTCTTCAGCACATACACCTACGATCAGATCAGCAAAGTGCCACTTACAGAAGATTTCTTCGAAGATAATTAAATATATAAGAAATTTAAAGGAATTTATGCATATAATTTACACCGAAATCAGTATTTATAATGTTTTTTTGTTGAAATTAAATATTAATAAAATGGAAAATAACAAAAAATATGCAAATTATATTTAGAAATCATATTTCTACATATATTGCTATTGCTAAAGTTTTTATTTAATATTTTTTTTTGGCATCATGTATTGAGTAAAATTAAAACGATTGGTTAATTAATTATTTAATTAATAATAAAAAAAAATTGAAAGGTACAGTACTATCCACAAGTCATGGCATGGAAATTAGGTTTTTTTCATCTAATACGCATTATTCCCTCGGAAAGAACATATTCAAAATTAAGAAAATTCGTAAAATTAGCCAACTTCAAAGTGGCCACGACTTGTTAACCGTACTATACAGACCATACTGTGCAATGGTAACGCAACCAAACCACTATGACATAATAACACTAGCGATTGCACACGACATTTTGAAGTTTGTACCAACGCTGGTGTAAATATTATCAGTAATAAAAGTATGTACTTGAGACTTAAGCAATATCGCAATATGGAATGCTGATTTATTATATTTTGTTGTATTGGTATGTTTTTATAAAAGAAATTATTTAAATAATATTAATAAATATACTATTATTATTTATAATAATGCCATTTTTTTTTCTCAACCTGCGTTACTCTTCATATGAACTAGTGTAATCTTTGTGTGATTGACAGGTAGAACGTACTTATTAAGGAATCGTATAGAAATTTTAACGTAGCGGGAATCGAACCCGTGCCTCTTAGAAACTGTCTATACGCTCTGACCACTAAGCCATACGTTCCCATCAATTTATGTCAAAATTCTTATACACTTTTTACAATTCATTTATGTTGTTAGCATCTCTGTAGGAAGATTTAGAGGCGTGGATTCAAATCTTGCTACGTTAAATTTTTTATACGCGTTCTTACCAAATAAAAATGTTAAAAATAAGAAAAACATATTCAAATATTTTTTTTCAATAAGCAAGTACACAAGATGCTTATTATTCAACATTTTTTTTCAAATCTCAAAATTATTATTTTACCTAAAATATCAAAAGAATAAAGATATATAAAAACCAAATATAAAAGTCTTATCCACTTAGACTTTTTACCAATTTACATGACATTAAAATAAATTCAAGAATTCCTAGAAACTTGTAGCAATTAATATCTCACGAAAAAGATTATTAGAAGATTTTATTTTTTTTAAAAAAGTATTTTTTAGACATTTAAAAAAAAATATATGTGTGTGTATATTTATATTTTGTATTCGCCTAGATATTATTCTAGTCACCTTTAAACTCTAATAAAAATTATAAATGACACTTCACAGTGTTATAACACATTTTTATTACAGTTGAATGTCTGAATTAGATGTCCATCCTTTTTTATTATCTTTGAAAGGGTACAATTAAGTGAAAAATAATTAGTTTATAAAGAGAGAGAGAGAGAGAGATACTTTTTCCCCTTCACAAATAAATTTAAAAATACAGTTATACGCTTTTCCTCGAGTAGCAGGGTAGGTAGAGAAAACCTAGTGATAAGACACTCCACTGAATTTTCAATGCAACGCCTGTTGAGTGGCGGAACTCAATACCGCGCTGGTACCAGATCGGAGAAATGAAAATAAATTAATTATAATCGTAGAGGCCAGTCGTGGCGCAGGGGCACAAAGTGTGACTGTAAAATCGACTGGTTCGATCCCCACTCGGGGAGATGAAATATTTACTTAGATTTATATTTCCGTTTCTTCGCTCTGGTGTCGAGGCAAAGCGCTGCGTTAAGTTCTGCCACGCAACACGGCTATAGATTCCCTCTGCCTATGCTGCTGTGTGCGGGATACAGCGTGAAGCTGATTTAATTTATTTATTTATAATCATTCCCTCGAATGGGAATATAACTCACAACCATCACTTTTACAGTCAGACACTGTACCATTGGACATGACGTCCTCAATCAAATTAAAAATTCATAAAGTAATATTTTATATTTCCCAACCATTTGCCTTGTTGTTTTAATATTTTATAGAAATATAGTATAATTAAAATTTATTTGATATAATAATTCGTCATAAAACACAGTATCGAGGCAACATCAGTACGCAACCGTCGAACGAGCTTGGCTACCTCGTTTAATTAATTACAAACATTTTATAAGTGGGAGCCACTTCGCAACAGCATATTGCTTATACTGCTATACTAAAATTATACTTGAACAGTATTCAAGAAGTGTAGATTCGATTCCTGGGAGAGATATTTTTTTCAGATTTACGCTGTGTTTTGCATGTACCAGAGTAGACAGAGGGAGCTTAGTGTTAAAACGCTTCTCACTTTTCCGCTGATTTCTGGATGCATTGCGTGTTGAATGGCGGAACTCAACGCCTCGCCATTTCCTCGAGCGGATATCGATGCCATTACATGTCGCATCTCACGCTTACGCTCCTGCTCCACGACTGTCCTCTTTTTTTATTTTTTTAATTACTCCCATTAATATTAGTGTTTTTTATTAGTATTTAAATGTGAAAGTAAAATGATTTTAAAGTAGTAAGTATATCCATATCTACATTAAATTCACTTATTTTTGTCTATTATTTATATAACTTTCGTTTTGTCTCTTGTTTACTTATTATATATTTATATTTCCTTTTCTCATCATTGGTTTTACTAACAAGATAAAAATCGAAAAAGTTGCTTGACAGATTTCTGTGTGTGATGTCATTGTAGTATTCTAATTGACCTTTGTTTGACTGAATTTTCCTCATAATTTTAAATTTATAATTTTTTTAATTTTATAATTTAAGATACCGTCTATTGCGAATCTATTGAGACCATTGTGGCGCGATGGTTGTGGGTTCAATTCTGACTGGGCCCCCACACTCGTTGAGTTGAGTTCTGCCATTCGACATGCCAATATCTCAAAAATTGATGGGAAAGTGAGGAACGAAGGAACTGGACCTAGCATGCATGCTATAAAGACATAAGAAAAGTCAATTCTCTTATTACAGTTTGCTTGATGTTAAATAAAAATTCTTGAGTTGAGTTCGTTGAGTTCTGCCACTCAACACGCAATGCCTCCAGAATCCGGCAGAAAGTGGGGAAGGAAGTGTGTTAACACTAGGTTCCCTCTGCCTAACCTGCTGTGTACGGGATTCAGCGAGAAGCTGATTTTAAAAATACTTAAGGAAACCAACTCAAAATCTAATCACTCTAAAAAGTGAACCTGTCACTATTGTAGGTCAAAATAATCCACTGAGCTACATTACACAACAGCATTTCTAGCAATCAGCATTTACACGTTTTCATTATTTTCATTAATGTCCAACACGGGACGTTTATGGTGGTACTGTAGACTGTAGTAATTTGATGTCCGCCTCCGCACTTTCACTATATTAGAACAATACCTATAGAAATATATAGAGAAATACAACAGAAATGCAGGAAGAGGGAACCTTGGAACTTTTGTTGAATTTGGGAGCCATAGCATGTTGAGTGTCGGAGCTCAACCCCGCGCTTTATATCATTACCAGAGCAAAGAAAATGAAAATATAAAATATTTCATTTCTTAGACTGAGAATCGAATCCATAACCGATCTCGCCTCAATATAGGCCATATATATTTTTGTATAAGTACCACTGTTACGAAAATGGAACTGAAAGTTTTATTTATACTTTGTATCAGTTTGGCTAACTGAAAGTACCTTTTCCTAGTCAACAGTAATTATAAAACGAACAACAATTCATGATTTAGAAAAAAACACTATGAATAATATCTAATTATTAGGCATTTAACGTTTATAATCAAATATATATCTGGTGAAACTTATTGAGGCCTTCCTGGCATCGTGGCACAAGCGTGTCACTGTAAACGCAACGGTTGTGAGTTTAATTATTTCGATTTCCGAAAATTCTATAGAAAGCGGAAAACAGAGTGTCTCAACACTAGGTTTCGTCTCACTACCCGCATTTGAAAAAAAAAGAAACTTATTTAATTTCAATGAAAAATTAAAATATCTGAAATTATGTTGTCAAACAATCCCTATAAAACAGTGTAGTATTAAAAGCAATACCGCATATTTTCCAACCAGTATTGGATGCATTTGTTTCTATACCGCAACGTAATAAAAGAGTATAACTACCTACATTGGACAGAAAACCAATTTGGCCAGTTTTCGATTCTTTTTTATAGTTTCAATAGCAATACCGTACTGAAAGCAATCCGGGGCTGTCACCGAGCACGCGATTCCGACATCGTCTGAAAACTTTGATTTTACGACTCAAATAAACTTATAATTCGTAAGCAAATAGAAATCGAACGGAATGGAAATGAAGATGAATAATGTATTTACATTTTTCGTAATGGTTGCCATGGATGTTAGTAAATATATAGTATTTTCTACTTTTTGTTTGGATGAACATTGTATATTTAAGGATGATTAGGATGAGCAGCATGGATGTATAAATGCAGGGGCGAAGGTCAGGTGGATCGTGCCCACCCCAGAATAGCCTGGTCTATCCCATGACATTTTAGTAGCTAAATATTAAGGAAGAAAAAATAAATTCTAACAGTTCTTTTCAGCTAAAGTCAAGAAAGTTTGCGTATTTTATACTAACATGCGTTGTCCTATTTTAAATTCGTAAAAAAATTAAATAATCACACAACTGTGTATATAAATAAAAGGCTGAGCCACATTGCCATCAAAGTATGTAAACTACTGGAGTCCAGGGTGAACCCTGGACAATATCTCTAAAAACACTCATGACGAACATACTACCTGAAAAATCAGGATGATAGCAACTGGCTCTCCATAAATATATAAAAAAAAATCAACAAAAATATAAATAAAGAAAATCAACAAAATGAGTGAGTGTTTTTGTCAGCACCACTTTAAATGAAACCACAGTTTTAACTACTATATAAAAGCCTAATACAATTATTTTTTTTTTCCCAAAAATTCAAAAGAGATTTTTTGAAACAAAATAAATAATAAAATTATCGTTATAAACTAAAACGCTATTTGTCAAGAAAGATGCACGCAGTCATAAATCTATCAAAGCGAAATCGCGGCAAAGTTCAAAGTTGTTTAACCTTTAGTAGTATTATTGTAGTAGTATGTGTTTACGTTATTGGTATCTATAAGTAACTGCGTAACACGAAATACAGGTATGGATAAACATTGTGAAATGAAAAGAAAAATTCTGCGTCTAAACTGTTAAGTTTATCTTGATTAATTTCTTAGTTAACGGTTTAAAATATTTTACCCTATACGCTGTTCCCGTAAAAGGAGCGCTGACGCTTCCACACTGTATACAAAATTTTAAATCAATCAATATTAAATTCTGCTATACTATAAACATAACAAAATTATTACCATAAATCTTACGTAGTAACAAATTACAATACACCAAGATATTATAACTATAGCAAATTGCTATAATAATTATTACATTATTATTGAACACAATCGACATTAATGTCGACATATGTGAGTCCAAATTGCGCGTAATTAATTGATAACTCCCCGACAGTTAGCGAGGCCAGATTGCTGGACACGAGACATTATTCACGCACAGTATAGTACAGACGGGTGCTAAAGTGTTATAATTATAATAAAAAAATTATACAATGCAGGGTAGGCAGAGGGAGCCTAGTGTTAAGACACTGCGTTCCCCTTTTTTTGCCGAATTCTGAAGGCATTGCGTATTGAGTGGCAGAACTCAATGCCGACCTTAATGTCTACACCAGAGCGAAGAAATTTAAGTAAATATTTCATCTCCTCGAGTGGGGATCGAACCCACAACCAGTCGGTTTTACAATCACACTTCGTGTCACTACGCCACGACTGGCTTTTTGACACGGAATTATAATAAAAAAAGTGGCTATAGTGGCGCTGTGAATTGTAAACGACGACAGGATATGAAATTATTGATATAACAACAATTACTTCTTTTTTGATTTCCTCGCTGTGGTAAAAAGACATAGCGCAGTGCTGAGTTTCGCCACTTAGAACGCAAGGTCTATTATTAATATCCTCATTGAAGAACAAAGCGTCTTATCACTAGGTTGCCTGCCCTAGACTCTATGTGCGATAATTATCTAAGACCACCATAATATTTGGGATTTCTCAATGGAGAAAATGTGTCTTTATAACTTGTTGCCACACTCAAATTCGATTGCGTGGATTTTATAGTTCTTGCCACTTACTTTTATCAACACTTTGTCAATTCAATGTCAAATTTTGAAAGAAAATTACACTCACTTCATAAATTCTCACTTTTAAATCAGGTGATAATTAAACATCACCAATATTGTTATTTATCCAACAAGGCTGCCGCTATATAAATGGTAGATTATATATTTTATTGTATAATCCCCTCTCGCTGAGGCCAGTCGTGGTGCAGCGGCACGAGGTGTGACTGTAAAAACCGACTGGTTGTGGGTTCGATCCCCACTCGAGGAGATGAAATTTTTACTTGGTATTTCTATTTCCATTTCTTCGCTCTGGTGTCGAGGCTAAGTGCTGCGTTGAGTTCTGCCACTCAACACGCAATGCCTCCAGAATTCGGCAGAAAGTGGGGAACGGAGTGTCTTAACACTAGGTTCCCTCTGTCTACCCTGCTGTGTGCGGGATACAGCGTGAAGCTCATTTTAGTACTCCCCTCTATCGGTTATCAAGTAGAGTCTCGACTAAACTGTCGCTTTGAAACTTAAATAGCATTAATAGACAAATATTCACTTAATTATTATTTCTATTTTATATTTATTTATTTTGTAATATATATACATATTTTATCGACAAAATTGAATACACCTTGTTTCTATTCCTATAGTATATAAAGTGTTTCGTTTCATATAGTTAATCACTTTAGAAAGCAACTGTACAATAACCATTACGCTCAGCCAATATTGGTATTGATCTGTAAGCCATGCTGTAATAATTCTAGAGTAGTCGGACGGGATACCTATATGCAATGATACTGTAGGCTGTATTTGTAGGCTGTATATCGATAAATTCCAAACAAAATTAAATTAAAATCAGCTTCACGCTGTATCCCGCACACAGCAGGGTAGGCAGAGGGGAACCTAGTGTTTGACACTCCGTTCCCCACTTTCTGCCGAAATCTGGAGGCATTGCGTGTTGAGTAGCAGAACTCAAACCTCGACACCAGAGCGAAGAAATGGAAATATAAATTTAAGTAAATATTTCATCCCCTCGAGTGGGGATTAAACCCACAACCAGCCGGTTTTTAAGTCACTCCTCGTGCCGCTGCGCCACGGTTGGCCTCGATAAATTCCAATGCTAAGTAAATAGAGAAATAAAATATAAAAGTACCAGGCCAGTCATGGCGCAGGTGCATAAGTGTGTGACTGTAAGTGCGACTGTTCGATTCCTACACGAGGAAGTGAAATATTTAATGTTATCATTTCGTCGCTCTGGTGTCGAGGAAGAGCGCGGCGTTGAGTTTCGCCACTCGTCACGCAAGGCCTCCAAAATTCGGCGAAAAATGGACAACGAAGTGTCCTAACACTAAGTTCCCTCTGCCTACTCTGGCGTGTGCAAGATGCAACGTGAAGTACAAATCGATTTGCTTTCAACGATGTCCGCGCTTTTTTTCGCATAGCAGGGTAGGTAGAGAACTTTGAGTACGGTTTGAACCCATAACCATTGCATTTACGGCCCGACATTGCTCCACTGTGTCACAATAGGTTCTTTGTTTAAAAAAATAATCAATTACTTATAATTATAGCATATTAATGGTTTCTTGATAAAAAATACCAATACCAAAGTACAATAGATTGCTATAAAAACACTTCAATTGTAGCTACTATTTCTTACCTTACATATTTCCCTTATCTTGCATAATAGGGAGAAAAAAATAGTCATATTTTATGCCATATACAATTGAATTTTCATTAGGGCTTCCAATCCCATAGCTAGATCAATCGGCAACAATAAAACACAAATTTTTCAATTTCCGCTACGTTCAATTTATATATTTTCTAAAAAGTATTTTTTTTAAACATTTTTAAAGTATTATTCCACACTTAGGAAAGAAAAATACTTTTTACTTATTTAGAAAACGTATAAAAATTTGGACGTAGCGGGACTCGAACCCGCGCCTCCTGGAAACCGACCACTAAGCCATACGTTCTCATCGAGCTACGTCGAATGCTAACAACATAAATAAGTTGTAACAAGCGTATAAAAATTTCGACGTAGCTCGATGAGAACGTATGGCTTAGTGGTCAGAGCGCCTGGTCGGTTTCCAGGAGGCGCGGGTTCGAGTCCCGCTACGTTCAAATTTTTATACGTTTTCTAAATAAGTAAAAAGTATTTTTCTTTCCTAAGTATGGAATAATACTTTGTTGCAACAAGCATATAAGAATTTCGACGCAGCCCGATGAGAACGTATAGCTTAGTTGGTAAGAGAGCATGGACGGTTTCCAAGAGGCGCGGGTTGAAATCCCGCTACGTCCAAATTTTGATGTTTTCTAAAAAGTATTTTTCTTTTCTAAGTGTGGAATAGCACTTTAAAAATGTTAAAAATATTTGTCCTCTCAATAACCTTCGACCAAAATAATAATAAAAAATCGTTGATATTTTTAGTTATAATCGTGACACAATAATTATTTAGTTTTTATCTATATAATTATTTTGTAAATGTGAAGGTTGTAAAGATCATATTTCAAATAATAAATAAAGAAAAGTAATTGAAATCAGCTTCACGCTGTATCCCGCATCCAACTCCGTTCTCCACTTCCGTCAAATTCTGGAGGCATTGCGTGCTGAGTGGTGGAGCTCAACGCCGCGTTTTGCCTCGATACCAGAGCGAAGAAATGGAAACATACATTTAAATAAATATTTCATTTCCTCGAGTGGGGATCGAACTCACAACTAGTCACGTTTCGCCTGTCCTGCGGTGTTGAGTTCCACCACTCTACACGCAATGCTTCCAGAACTCGTCGGAAAGTAGGGAACGGAGGGTCTTAACACTAGGTTCCCTCTGTCTACTCTGCTGTGTGCGGGATACAGCGTGAAGCAGAGATATAACTCTGGTAAGTAGGCAAAGCGCGTAGTATCTTAATAGGAACAGAGTGGCTTAACACTAGGTTTCCTCTGCCTACTTTGCTACGTGCGGGATATAAAGTGAAGCTAACTCTAATGCCAAATATACGTAATATTAAGACGCTCCGTTCCCATGCGCCACGACTGGTCAAAAAAAGAACAACTTAAGTTCCAAACTTTATATTTATTATCAAAATCTTGTATAATCTAAATATAAATAAATACATACATATATTACTTTTAACCCTCAGCCAAAAAACATTCAGCTATGATTAGCTTCCCCCATCTAAGCCTCCCTCGTCCTAACCTTTCATCAGCTAGCACCATTAGTCACCGAGCTTTTTCCGTTTTACTAATACATCATCACTCGATTTTTGCACCCACGAGAAGCTTGTGTGAGGTGACATATTAGAACCACTGCCGGATGTTTCTGTCAATCAATGAAAGTACTTAAAAAGTTTAACATCTTGTGTCGGCTTCACGCTGTATCTCACACGCTGCAGGGTGGAGCAGACACTCTGCCTACTCTGTGGAGAGAGAGAGTTCTCTCACTTCCTAAGTGGTAGAACTCAACGTCTGATTTTGATGTCACGGGTTAAGAAATAAAAATATTAATAAATAATACTTCATTCCCTTGATTGGGATTGTACCCACAACCGTAGCATTACATTACACCATTGTGCCCCTAAGCCACGACGGCCTCAATCAACATTTCAGGTCGATTTATGAAAATAAAAGAACTGATTACGTCCCTTAGACGGTCCGCCGGTGCACTTTCCGCGAAATATCCGAGACATTGCGTTTTGAATGGGGTAATTTTCAACTGCAATTTGTTTACCAGAACGACGAAATCGAAATAATATAAATATCATTAGGCAAGTCAGTTAGTCGTTATGAGTTCGATTCCCATTTGAGGAGGTGAAATATTTATTTACATTTATATATTCACTTTTTCGCTCTGGTATCTAGGCAAAGCGCGGCGTTGAGTTCCGCCACTCAACACGCAATGCCTCCAGAACTCGGCGGAAAGTGGGGAACGGAGTGTCCGAAAACTAGGTTCCCTCTGCCTACCCTGCTGAGTGTGGGATACCGCGTGAAGCTGATAAATATCATAATTTCATCGAGAAGGAATCGAATCCACAATCATTGCGCTTACAATCACGTTGTCTCACTATCAATATCTAGGTTACAATTCAAAACTGAATGAAGACCTTCATTGTCAGCAAATGGGGTCGATACATTAAAAGTCTTCACAGAATTGCTGAAGCCATTTCATGAAACTGTGTACTGTAAGAAAATTACTTACAGTGTACTGTAAGAACGTATGGCTTAGTAGTCAGAACGCCTGGTCGGTTTCCAGGAGGCGCGGGTTCGAGTCCCGCTACATTTTTATACGTTTTCTAAATAAGTATTTTTCTTTCCTAAGTGTGGAATAACACTTTAAAAATGTTAAAAATGATTGGAGGACACTGTAAAGGAAGTACTTTCTCCACATATTGAGCCAGTTTACGTTGGTGTATGGATTTAATTAACTATTGTTTTATGTATGTATACTATGGTTTGTGTATTTTTTTGTATATTGTTGTTAACCATATAATATAGCAGGTTTTACACTGCTGACGTATAACATCTTAAGTAAAATATGACATTTGCTGTTTCAATTTGCACAAAAACTGTATCCGGGATCGAAAAAAATATATTTTTGTTAAAATCCATAAATATAAACTTTAATATTGAAATTAAGGAAAAAAAATAATTGCGGATTAATAAAATTATGTTTTTACGTAAGGAAAATACGTGCTGCGGGTTTATACCACGTTTAAAAACACTTTTTTATATAGGTAATGTATTATCTTTTGTTAACATTTTAACAAATCATTATTGGTTAAATTGGTCATTCTTAAATATTTTCATATTTTTATATTTTACAGCTTGCTAAGGCTTGTTGTAAGGGAAAAGCATACTAGCATACTACGAGGTAGGCAGAGAAATTCTAGTGTTATAACACTCTGTTCCCCACTTTCCACTCAATTTTCAAATGAAAATAATTAAAATTTTATCATTCTCTCGAGTAGAGATCGAACCCACAACTATTGCGTTTACAGACAAACTATCCACTGCGCTAAAACTGCTTCTTTTGCTTTTTTATTATATTTTAATTATTCGACGATTCAACATTGCTAACTTTTTTAAGCAGACCGACCAAAATGTATTACTACACTACATTAATATATTTATTTCTTTATTCAAAAACTATTTAAACTATACTTTACTTTGATTTCCACGTTTGTCGTACTTGAGTTTGATTCTTGAGATCTTGTCTCATAAGTAGCTGTTTTTAACGCATCCTAATAAAATAATAATTTAAATACATTCACATCCTTAATAGGAGTCGAACCTAAAAACCTTTACGTATACAGTCAAATTATACTAATACACCACGATGGCTCCTTAGTTAAAATAAAAAAAAAGCTAAAAAAAATACATGGTCATTGCATTCAACCAAAATAAAGATTTTTTACAATTAAAAAATAATATTGTCATATCTATTTCTGTTAAGACAGATATACCGTAAGTCATTTAAGTCATAACAAAATCGTCACGTAAATGAAACACACGTTCGTCTAATCCCCGTCACGTCGCACGTGGGGCTGTGGTGGGGTGCAACGGGATACTTTTTGCCGTTTTTTTAATAGATCACGTAAAAAGTCGGGGTTGAAACACTTATCTTTCACGCGAACGATATGTTATCGCTTACAGTTTTGAGCTCCTCAAACTTTTGAATAATTTTTGTGATATATTTTTGACAACGATATATAATGTTGATTTAAAGTATATTTCTTATTCTTATACGTCACTGAAATAAAATACATAATTGAGGCCGTCGTGGCCCAGGCACACGAGGGTGTTACTGAAACGCGACGGTTTCGGGTTCGACTCCACTCGAGAAAATGAATTATTATTTCATAACATTTTCATTTCTGCGCTTTGGCACCAAGGCAAAAGCCCGGCGTTGAGTTCCACCACTCAACACGCAATGCCTCGAAAACTTCGGCGGAAAGTGGGGAACGGAGTGTTTTATCATTATGTTCTACCCTGCTGTGTGCGGGATACAGCGTAATGCTGATTTATTTCAGCTTTACCTATTTTTTAAATCACTAAAGCTATTTTAACACGAAAAATAGCTATAAAATACTGCATATCGTCGTTAAATTTACTACCTATTATAATATTTATCAGGTCACATTTTATGGTCTCTTAGATATAATATCATAATTATTTACTTTAATATTTTTTATTACAATATAAACATCTTAAAGGAATGAGCTTAAAAAATGGTAGGAAATGATATTTACTTACTGTACCTTAATTTAACTGATTTGCAACAATATAAGCCTCATTAAACACGAATATTATTGTACACAAATACATTATTAAAATATCCCATCCATTAAAATAAGCCGGAGGCCAGTCGTGGCGCAGGGGCATAAAGTGTGACTATAAAACCGACTGGTTGTGGGTTCGATCCCCACTCGAGGAGATGAAATATTTACTTAAATTTATCTGGTGTCGAGGTTAAGCGCGGCGTTGAGTTCTGCCACTCAACATGCAATGCTTCCAGAATTCGACAAAAAGTGGGGAACGGAGTGTCTTAACACTACGTTCCCTCTGCCTACCCTGCTGTGTGCGGGATACAGCGTGAAGCTGATTTATTTATAAAAATAAACCTCTTAATTTAAGTTTGGCAAATCAAAAGTTTGAGAACCGCGATACTTCCTAAACCCCACTGAAAACTTCTCCAGCTTGTAAAGGCATCCGTCATTCTACGCTCTCATACACTCACCCTTGTGTGTTTTAAACGATACTTATAACCTACCAATTAAAGCAGATCTCTTAAGACATAAAGATCTTTAATACTACAAAGAGACTAACGTTTAAGGGTGGGTCAAGTTTATTGGTCAGAAACTGAGGAATCTAATGTGTCATTTGCAATAAAAAAATATAAAAATGTGCCGTTTCTAAATTATTTTTTATTGAAATGAATGTTTAAATTAATATATCCTATAATAAACTTGTTTTTTATACAAACACCATCGTGGTTATGTTTTTTTTAGGGTAACACACCTAAGAAGGTAAAAATGGAATCCTTATACGATCACTTTGTTGTCCATCTGCCCATCGATCTCGAGATCGTGTGGATGTATCAATCTGAAATTAATATGAAATATTGAAACCAGTCCTGGCGCAGGAGCACAGATTGTGACTGTAAAATCGACTGGTTGTGGGTTCGATCCCCACTCGAGGAGATAAAATATTTACTTATATTTATATTTTCATTTCTTCGCTCTGGTGTCTAGGAAAAAGCGCGGCGTTGAGTTTCGCCATTCAACACGGCGGAAAGTGGGGGAAGGTGTGTCTTAACACTAGGTTCCCTCTGCCTACCCTACTGTGTGCGGGATACAGCGTGAAGCTGATTTATTTTATTTATTTGAAACCTATAGTCCTTTATAGCACAGAAAAAATCAAGCTACTAAGTCAAATGTTAATTAATAATAGAAAATGAATGAGGAACTATAAAAATGAATAATCTATTTATTAGATGTCCAAGTATTTTATTGACTTTTTTACTACTATCTACTTTGTAGCATTATACTTTTTGCAAAAGTACGTGGATATTATCTATATAAAGTGTGTTCAAATGAAAATAATTAATTCCGCAGAGTAAAAAGTAACCTAGAACCGTCATATTATATCATAACACGGACTACTGCAAAGTGTTCGAAACGTCGGGTTTCCAAAAATGTATAAAAATACAAAATATACGCGATTAATCCGGTTAAAATAATAGTTTCATTTAAAATAACAGTTAAGTTTAAGTCGTAATTAATTCAACACAGAGATAAAGATCGATTTATTCTTCAAAGAAATATTAAGTAAATACATAGATTCTTCGGTTCGTTCGTTCGTTTGAAATAAATCTATATAAAAATGCCTGAAACCAGCCTTTCTACGTGTACTCTGTAATAACTACATATTTAATAGTTTTAAAATTATGATGAGACGTACATAACATAGGTAAAAAGAATGTAATGTTACAAAAATATATACGTATAATAAATAATTAGCTTTATGTATATTTTTATAAATATCGAATATCAACATTGGTCGTATTTTTTAATTCAAAACAATCAAATGTCCTTATAAAAATTACGATAATGTTGTAAAAAAATCATATTAGAATATTACAGATTAAAGTAATAAAAATCATATTAGAAATAATTTCTGTTTATTAGATCAATAATCATGTAGCTTAAGCGGGCGAAGCTGCGGGCGGGCCGCTTGTACAGTATTAATATCTATAAATGATTGATTGGCCAGCCATTTAGTGAAACATTTCACAAATAGACCTAATTATAGGGTAACACGTTGAAAGAATTCACTCAAAAAAATCTAAATTGCCATCCCCTTAACATTGCTAACTGTCATTCCTGATAGGGTAGGTCAGGGGCTCCCAAAAACACGGTGCATGGACCGCTAAAGATTTTCTTTCGTATTTGAGCAGTCTTTATTATAAGATAATTTTTTTTTTATTTCACGCTGTATCCCTTATATAGTAAGATATTCAGAGGGAACCTAAAGCTGAACGTCGAATATTACGTGTTGAGTGACGGAACCCAACGTCGCGCTTCGCCTTTTTACCAGATCGAAAAAAATGAAAACACTACTTAATAATAATTTCTTTTTCCATGTGGGACTCGAACACACAATCATCATTTTTACAGTCACACACTTGTATGTTTCACAAGATTGGATGGGAATGGAGTGTCTTAACACTAATTTCCCAGGTTCAAATCACTTAGAATATTAGAAGGGGCTGCGAATGTCTAAACTCTAAGTAGTATCAGGAGACTGAATTCCAAGCACTATGGGTTGAGAAACGAAACAGGCCATACTAGAGAATTTAATTACAATTATTTCCCCAAGCAAACTCACAAACATTTTTATTTAAAACCAAATATTTAATATCTATATTAAATAACATAATATAATAATTTGAGACCGGTCGTGGCGCAGCGGCACGAGGTGTGACTGTAAAACCGACTGGTTGTGGGTTCGATCCCCACTCGAGGAGATGAAATATTTACTTAAATTTATATTTCCATTTCTTCGCTCTGGTGTCGAGGTTAAGCGCGGAGTTGAGTTCTGCCACTCAACACGCAATGCCTCCAGAATTCGGCAGAAAGAGGGGAACGGGAGTGTCTTAACACTAGGTTCCCTCTGCCTACCTTGCTGTGTGCGGGATACAGCGTGAAGCTGATTAATTATTTAATAATTATATTAATAGTATTTTTCCTTTTACTATCTTAGTTTGACTACCCCACGTTTCCATATAAAGGGGAGGGTTGATGATGTATGGGTACAAAAACAGCCGCTGTAACTGTCATCACTTGATGTATCACCTGGGAGCGTAGAGGTGGAAAATATTATAATTTGATTTATTTAATGATCTTAGAAATATAAATAGTAATGGATTGTATAATGTAACGAAACGGAATTGTAATAGACTGCTATTAATAAATATTCAGTAAAAATTCTTTGTGGTAATTTTTTTATCAAATTAAAAGTCAGCTTCACGCTGTATTCTGCATTTTTTTTATTATGGAAAAGACAAGGCAAACAAGCGTTCGGGTCACCTGATGGTAAGTGATCACCGCCACCCACGAACCCGTGTAATACCAGAGGAGCTACAGGTGCGTTGGCGGCCTTTAAGAAGCCAGAGCCCGGCATTACCTGATGCGAAACGCAGTGATATAAAGCCACTACTTCACGCCGGTTTGAAGTGCCGGGGGTGGTAATGATCCGGTCGAGTCTGCCCATGCGTGTTGTCATTGCTGACGACGTGATTCTACCACACGTACTTTAGTCGCCTTTTACGACACCACCAGTACCAGGATGATCCTATTCTAGGCCGGGATCACACTGCATATGGGTGATTCTACAAAAATTGGGTAACTCGATGTCATCACTTAATAGTTACAAAATATTCATAAATTTTCTTGATGTTTCATTTAATTTAGATAGTATTATAAGTTTTTAAGCTGGTCACCCAATTTCAGCAAGAAATATTTAAAATTAGTTTGTTAAAACAACAAAACAAACCACAAAAAGTCAGTCCTTTGGCATGTCACAACTCCTGAACTGCTCAATAAAATGGCTGTCTTTATAAAAATACAGCAAATATAAGAAAATTTGTTATTCTACTGTAGTCTCAGATTTACTAAGTTATGTTGAACATCAGTTGCATAATGTATAAATCTCAGAGTTCATTTTTGGAAACCACGAAACTTTGTGTTCAGTTTCATTCGTCAGTCCGTTGTGTCTAATTCAAATTTGAATTTCCCGCTTAATATGACCGACTCGAGGTCCAATTGGCGCTCAATTTATTCGTTCGCGAGTGAAGTTAGCTGCAAACCGCGCCATTCGGCAACCGCCATTGCTGTGTCAGTGCTCCACCGCTCGTAGGTGTGAGTAGACGTTTCGTTCCAGTCAAAATATCAGTACTGTGGTAAGTCGCTATTGGCATTTAAACTTGAATTTAATTTCGATTTTTGTACATGTGGTTGTCATTTGTTCATATGTAGCTAGCTGATATTCAAAAATACTTAAGGAATCATAAATTTGAAACATAACCTCAAACTTAGTTCATTTTCGTCAGTACCCTGGCATCAGTCCTTTGTCTAATATTACGCCAGAGGACTGACGATGTTTCCAGGGTACTGATTTTTATTTTGTTTTAGTTTACTTTTACCTTAATTCTTACTAAGTGCATGCATTTATTTAATTTGGTTTCAGATTTAGACTTAATGGCGCCTAGAAAAAAACAAAAATTATCCAAAGACGATATATTAAAAAAGAAAAGAGAAGCTGAAAAAGCTCGCTTGGCTCGAATTAAAAGCAACCCCATCAACTAACTTAAACTTAACTTAACTTAGCTTCACACTTTATCCCTTGCGGGGTAGTCAGAGAGAACGGAGCGCCAAACGCTACGGTCTCTACATACCTCTTTCGCCTCGTCCACTGTCATCAACCTCTTCATACATGCCCTTCGGGGGGTCCTCATGCTTTTTACGTGACCTTCCTCCAGTATCTTTGATACTGTGTTTTCGAAGGTCAACCGAGGTCTCCCCCTACCTCTCTTACCGCTCACTTTTCCATCATAAATCTTTTTTGCCATTCTTTCATCACTCATTCGTTCGACGTGCCCAAACCAGCTGAGCACGTTCTTCTTCATTCTCACCGTGACATCCTCGCTAGTACCTGCCATTCTATGTACCGCTTCATTGCGGATTCGATCAGCTAAGCTGACTCCGCATATCCTACGAAGAGATCGCATCTCCACAGCATTCATCTTTCTTTCATTCTTCTTCTGTAATACCCACGTTTCGCTGCCGTATAACAGAGTCGGTACCAAAACTGCATTGTGTACGGCCAATCGCGCAGCTGTGCTGACGTTTCGCCGTCTCATCAATGCAGCTAAGGCTCCGTTAACCTTGTTACCGGCAGCAATACGCCTTTCCACATCCATCTCGTATCTTCCATCTCTACTGAACATACTTCCCACTTCATTCACTTGTTCTAATATCTTACTATTTGCACTGATCTTACATTCCGTCCTTTCTTCATCTCTTTCAAAAATCAGAACCTTTGTCTTATTCACATTGAGGCTTAGACCATTATATTCACATCCTTCTTTCAGAGTGGTGACCAATGCCTGCAACTCGCATTCTGATGATGCAATAAGCACTGCATCATCTGCGTACAGCAGGCAATTCACATTCAGGTCACCTACTTTCACTCCCATATCACTTTGTTTCACTCCTTGGAGACAGCTATCCAAATACAAATTGAACAACCAAGCTGACATGGCGCAACCTTGTTTAACACCCGATCGGATGTCAAACCAGGGCGACATGCCAGCTCCTACTCGCACGCAGGCTGAGTGATCTCTGTAAAGAGACTTTACAGCCTGCAGCAAAGGTCCGCTCACATTGTACCGGGGTAGTATCTCCCATAATTTCGCTCTTACAACTCTGTCAAACACCTTTTCCAAGTCCACAAAAGCACAGAAAACTTTTTGGTTAACGGCCAAAAATTTTTCCGTGATCATGCGGAGGGAAAAGATCTGATCCATACACCCTCTTCCAGGTCTAAAGCCCCCTAAAGAAGATTAAACAAGCTTTATCTGGAAATCTAGTAGACAAATACAAACTGTGGAGAATACAAAACAAAGCAGTAACTTATAAAGAAACTGGGCATAATCTTCCATGCAAAACAAAACCATAAAGAAAAATGAATGTGCCAAGTTTAGTTCAGCAATTTTTAGAAGATGATGCCAACAGCCGTCAAGCAGCAGGAAAGAAAGAATTCATATCTTGTAAACAGATTAAAAAACAGAAGAGATATTTACTCGATACTATGAAAAATCTTCATGAGAAAAAAAATGCAGAAGACTGTTTACAAGGCTGAAAAGCTAATTATTATTAAAGAAATTAATAGTTTCTAAGTGTTCAAATACTTATAAGATATGTGCCATTATTATATTATAAACACTTTGTTAAAAATTCAATAAACAACATTACACTTTCCATAAATTGGTGTTTTTTATCAGTCCTTTGTCATCCTCGTCAGTACCCTGGCAGTCAAATTCATAAAAATCGAAATATCTCAAAATCTATTTGAAAAAGTGACTGGCCCGTTTAGGATCAATACATTTGAAAGATTTCCTATCTGAAATACCCGAATTTGTGAGGATTTGAACCAAAAAATAGAGTAAACAAAATATCTCCAAAAGTTACCCAACTTTTGTAGAATCACCCATATAGCAGGGTAGGCAGAGGGAACTTAGTTTTGAGACACTCTATTCTCCATTATCCGCCGAATTTTGGAGGCATTGTGTGTTGAGTGGCGGAGCTCAACACGCAATGCCTCTGCATGTCGGGTTTTTGCCGTGATGCCAGAGAGAAGAATTAAAAATATTAAGAAATAATAATAAATTTCCTAAATAATCTGTGAATTGTCTACTAGGTAGGTCTACTAAAAATATTTTTAGTAATATTTTTATTATAATGTAAGATAGCCCCACGCCGTATCCTACATATAGCAGGCTGAAAGAACTTAGTGTTAAGATCCTACAGGCACCACCCAATTTTTAAGACACGTAATGGGTGGAGGAATTCAACACCGCTGTCTCGTTACCGGAGAGACTAAATGGAAATAATTCATTTTCTGAATCGAACCCACAACCGTCGCGTTTAGTCAGACGCTGTTTGTATCTAACATTACTCCACGACAGCCTTAACAATATTTTAAGTAATTTAGTAATTATTTTTCAAATTAAACTCAGTTTAAAAAAAGAATAACTCAAACAAAACCTGTTTTCTAATTGCCGAACCCACAACCTCTCGTATTTGCAGTCAGTCACACACGATAAATAATAGCACGATTCCGACCTTCGCGAATGATCTTTATATTATAGAATATACTAAACTAGAATATAATAATCTTAACCATATAAAATATATATGCTATTATTATTTATATTCTAAAAAAATACCTTTTCTTAATATTATTTCAGAGCATTTTATGAAAAGCCGTCTCTTATTTTCTATCTCTCTTATCTATCGCATTTCAGAAGCTGAGAATTTAGTTGCAACTCACATTGTTTATGATGACCAACGCTATGTATTTCTTAAAAAAGGGGGAAGTTTTTTAGCTTCACAAGAGACAGAGTAGACAGGGAGAGTGTAGTATCAAGAAACCCCTAACCTCCCATTTTCGCTAGTTGACATGGCGAATATCGGAACTAAACGCTGCATTTTGTCGATCGGACCGAGGAAATGAAAACAGTTGATTTCCTTGAGTGGAGATGGAAGCCACACTCTTCATGTTTGTGCCACGATAGATTTCGGAACACATCTATTCATAGGAAAATATAATTTTCCCTCGAATAGCATACAAATCCACTTAAAAAATTAACCAATAAATGAAGAAACCATTTTTTATCAGCTTCACTCAGCTTCGCGCATTAGGGTAGGCAGAGGGAACCTAGGGTTGAGACAATATGTTCCCCACTTACCGCCGAATTTTGAAGGCATTGCGTGTTGAGTGGCGAAATTCTACGCCGAGCTTTGCCTCGAAACCAGGGCGAAGAAATGGAAATATAAATTTATATAATTATATAAAAATATGTAATGATGTAGTAATATTTAAGTACATTTTTTTTCGTTCTTGTCTAAAAACCCAATCTCAATTTTGATATATCCATTTTTTTCCACCTTCCTGATGTATCCCGTATAGCAGGGTAGGCAGAGGAAACCTAGGAGCCCAGTGTTAAGACACCTTGTTCCTATTAAGTCACTTCCATCCACTTCCGCCCAATTCTGAACGCAGAGCAGAGGCAGAGGGAGCCTGGGAGCCCAGTGTTAAGACACTTTGTTCCCATTAAGACACTTCCACCCACTTCCGGCCAATTCAGGAGGCATTGCGTGTTGAGTCGCGGAACCCAACGCCGCGGCTGATAAGGCTCAATGCAGGATACAGCGTGAAGCTGAAAAAAACACATTATTATTAAACTATTCATCAGCGTTCTTTCTGACTACCCCGCAAGGGATAAAGCGTGAAGCTAAGTTAAGTTAAGTTAAGTTATTCATCAGCTAAATACTCTATTATTTCATGTTTCATACCTCAATTAATTACAAAGTTATTAGTTAATACAAAGGTATTAGTTACAAAGTATATAATAAGCAAAAACAATAAGAACGTTATAACTTATAATGTATGTGAGAAGACCTTACAGAACCTTGAACTTCCTGTCATCCGCGATGGTTTATTCAAAGAGAGCTGGTCTGTTCCCTGCATCTAGCGCCATTTGTATGGGGCCGGGACGAGCGGTGACAATGACCGCTCGCCGTGACGTACCTACGTGACACGAGATGTATTTATGTATGTATTTGTTGGACTTGTATGGAATGGGCGTTTGCGGAATTGGGTTGCTTTTTTTTATTGTTTGTAGTTTTTGAATATCTGTTGTTTTTTTTTTTTAATTCAATAAATATATTTAATTAACGAGACGTTTTTTTTTTTAATTTCTACGCATCTTAATAAAAATAATAAACTTTAACATACGTTGTTCCTTTTATTGAAATTTAAATCTACAGATTTTTAAATTGGATATAAATAGATACATAACATATATTTTATTAGCTGCGCGCTGTATCCCGCATTTAACAGATCTATAGGCAGAGAGCGCGAAAATTTATTAAATGATTCATTCCTCTGAGTGGAAATCGAATCCACAACCGTCACGGTTCTAACACTGCGCCACAACAAAAATTATTGAGCACAAACATTTCATAAAATTGCTACTACTAAAGGATAATATACGCCCAATATTAATAACCTATCTCCAACGTTAATCTTAGATTGTTTCATACATCTATCCAATCTAGAGATTGGATAAATGTATGAAACAATCTAAGACGTTGGAGATAGCTTATTAACACTGGGCGATAGTGTATTATCCTTTAGTACTAGCAATTTTATACGTACTATATCATATTAAACTAATTCAGCAATAATTCTGTTGCACTAAAAAAATATTTTTTTCTTAAACTATAAAACTATCAACTTTATGCTGTATCCCGCATTTAGCAGGGTAGTCAGAGGGAATCTAGTGTTAAGACACTCCGTTCCCCACTTTCCTCCGAGTTCTGGAGACATTGCCTGTTAAGTCGCGGAGCTTAACGCCGCGCTTTGCCTCGACGCCAGCGCGAAGAAATAAAAATATAAATGTAAATAAATATTACATTTCCTCGAGTGGGGATCGAACCCACAACCAGTCGATTTTACAGTCACACTTTGTGCCCCTGCGCTACGACTGGCCTTATTTTTAGTAAAACTATAACGAAATTTCCAAAGGTAATCCGTTTCCTTTCCATGTAGCGTCGCGGTGCCGGTGCCGTGACGGCGCTACGGCGCTCTGTAACGGGGTCATCTCGTTAGCGCGCGTTCGTATGCGACCCCCGCTCACTTTGCACTCCACTGAAACCCCATATTGATGTATTACTGTAATTTAATGGTGTTATATATAAAACTGCGTGATCTCGTGTTAGCTTCACGCTGTATGCCGCATATATCGCTACATGCGGGATACAGCGTGAAGCTAACTACGACACGGTAGGCAGAGGAATCTTGGGAACCTAGTGTTGAGACTCCATTCCCATTAAAACACTTCCGTTCACCATTTATCGCCGATTTTATGGTGGCATTGTATGTTGAGTGACGCTTTGCCTGGTTACTAGAACGAAGAAATGAAAACATTAAAGATTTCGTCGAGTAGGAATCGATCCCACAACCTGTTGCGTTTACAGTCGCATGCCTGTTCCCATGCGCGTACTCACTAAGTTCACTAAGCTAACCAGTAAATCTAGAAGTGAATATGAAATTATATTGATTTAATGGTATATCTTAGGTATATCTTAATTATCTTACTATTTAAAATTTATTTAGTTATTATATATAATATATATATATATATATATATATATATATATATATATATATATATATATATATATATATATATATATATATATATATAAGTCTATTATGTTTTATTATACTTTTTAACGACAAATAAAAGATATGTTGCTCTGAAAATTCAAAGAAATTTATTTTTAATATTTTACATTTTAATTGATATCAATTAATTATAGTTTACAATGATGATATATACCTGAAAATTCAAAGAAACGATAACATATACATATAAACATCAATAAATAAAAACTTAAACATATCGACTTAAAACTATAATAGAAAACAAATCGTAAGTAATCAAGACCAATATATCAGCGCGGTCGTTCGTATGCTGCCTCACAGGCAGTTCCCTGGAACCACAGTGATGAATAGTTGCAATATCTCCATAATTACCTTCAGTCTTAACAATATTTATTTTTTCTACAATATTGTTAATATATATTGAACTTTTTTATTATGTATTATGAGACAAGTCCTGGCTCAGGAGTGATTGTAAATGCGACAGGCTGTGGGTTCGATTCTCACTCAAGGAGATGAACTTAATATTTTTATGTCCTCGCTCTGGTAATGTAGCAAAGCGCGGTGTTAAGTTCCGCCATTCAACATACAATATCTTCAGAATTCGGTAGTGGGATACGGATGTGTCTTATTGGAAACGTAGTGTCGTGACACAAAGTATCTAACTTCGCTCTGCCTCCACCGCTATGTATAAAAGTACAGTGTAAAGTTAGAAACTACAACTTTTTTTTTTTTTATAAATATTTTTTTATATTTTATTCAGACATCTCCTTTATACCAGAGGCTTTTACGCCTTTATGTATTTACTATTTAGTTTGTATGGCAGTATAACAATATTGCTTGAATCAACTACTAGCGTGCACAAGAGCTGATGTTTACTACAATCGATAATTACAACGAAAACTAAAATACTCTTACAATGAAAAATATTGAGAATATATCCTTAGAATATGCAAGTTTTATAACATTTCACCATTATTATATTTCAACATTAACGTACCATTAACTTATTACACACTCAAAAAAGAAAAAATATTTTGGAATCCTAAAAAAAATTTAAACATAACAGGATTCAAACCCACACCTATCCGCACCACCATCATTACAGAACAAAAACCCACATTCATCATACGCGAACTGCGTTACTTCATGCTAAATGAATAGAGAGAGCTTTTCACACATACACAAACACGCACATTAGAATTGGTCGAGTGAACTTGTGCCAAGTTTATTGAGTCGTACATTGTATGGGACTCTAATAGACGACTGAATGATTCAATGTAGGTATTGGATACTAGCGACCCGCTCGCGGCTTCGCCCGCTTGTTCTACACAATAATTTATTTTCTCATTGAATTATTTTGGTGGTTTTGACTAATAAGATTATCTATTACCAAAGTGACAGTCGTGGCGCAGGGGCACAAAGTGTGACTGTAAAACCGACTGGTTGTGGGTTCGATCACCACTCGAGGAAGTGAAATATTTATTTAAATTTATATTTCCATTTCTTTGCTCTGGTGTCGAGGCAAAACGCAGTGTTGAGTTCCACTCAACACGCAACGTCCACGTACGCACGTCTTAACAATAGGTTCCCTCTGCCTACCTGCGTGATATAGTATGAAGCTGATAAAAAAATAAAAATATATTACAGTTTCTGCCAATTCAATTAATTGTTTGAAAACTTGTTTTGGAGCAATATTGTAGCATTCAATTCTTTATATTAACATAATTTCTTTTTATTTATTTTTTAATTTTTATGAACCGATTAAAATAAAAGAAACACTAAATTGGAAGTTTGCCAAAATACGACAGTGTATTTAGATTATGTTATGCCCTTTCTAAGATTAACGTGAACAAACGCACAGACAGACAAACAGACAAAAAATTATAAAATTTTCCTTCATAATTGGCACCAATAATATATTGTCTCATATACTTTTAATGTACAAACACCAATCAGTTACTGTTTTATTATATATGTATATAGAATAGATGTATCTATCCGTGTTTAATTTCATCAATTAAGAGAGGAAGTGCAGTACGTGCAACTAGCTGTGCAATGTCGCTGTCAGTGCGGTGAATCGTTAAAATATATTGTTTATTTATAAAGTGACGTTCCGTTGCTTAAAATACTTTACTAATGAGACAGATTAAAAATTCTATGGATAAATGACATAGTTAGTAGTATATTAGATATAGATATGTATAACACAGAGGCCGTCGTGGCCCAGGGGCGCAACTCGACGATTATGGGTTCGATACCCACTCGAGGAAATGAAATATTTATTTATATTTCCATTTCTTCGCTTTGGTGTCGAGGCAAAGCTCGGCGTTGAGACCCGCCACTAAATACCTCCAAAATTCGGCGGAAAATGGGGAATGGAGTGTCTTAACCCTAGGTTCCCTCTGCCTACCCTGCTGTGTGCGGATACAGCGTGAAGCTGATTTATTTTTTTATTCAAATAGACTATTATAAGCACTTTTGAGATAATTATTTTTATTATACATATAAAAAGGAAAAATGTTATCATTCTCTCAATTGATGTGGCCAATCGTGAAGCAGAGGCACAGGCGTGCGACCGTAAACTCGATGGGGTGTGGATTCGATTCTCATTCAATAAAATATATTATATATTAGTCAATATTTACATTTGCTCAGCCCCCAGAAAATATCTCTAAATACGCTAATGGATACAGGCTGTGCAAAAAACCTAAAACACTAATAGAAACAACAATACATAAATCCTTATTTTATCCTGATTTACGATACCAATATCCGATATCACAAGAGGGTTTCACTTCATCATCTGAATAAAAAACAGTATTTTAGGGAAACAATATACTAAAATGCACCTGGCTTGACGTTAATAAGCCAGTGTGGTGTATAAATTCTAAATTCCACTAAATGAAGCTGCAGAGTCCGTATACACTATAAATCTGAATAAAATACAATAACAAAAGGATTTAACGTCTCTCGCGTTCGCTGCGAGAATTAGTAACGAGAATTTGTATGGTTTTCTCTTATATTTATTTATATGATAAATTTTATTTACGTATTCTCCTGGATTTTATTCAAGGTTGGCAGAGAAACCTAGTGGTACAATAGTGCTTCACTTCCTGTCTTCATTATTATTCTTGGCTTCGGAAATATTTGTAGTTGCGATCGTTGAATGAATACTACACTCGGAGACGTGTTTAGAGAAACGCAATAAAAAGGGTAGTTTAACAAAGAAGAATTTTGTGTAAAGAAAGAAAAAAAATAATAGAATTTTGCTCACAATTTTAATTTGGTTTTTTTTTTGCTATCTGTGCATTTCTTGGACAAATGTAACATTGTTTTTGTTTCTTTATGGCAAAACTTGTCATTATTGATCGAAGACGACTTAATTCCAAAAGTTTGACCTGATGATACCAGATTTCGGTGTTGCTCACGTATCTAAAGCTGTAACTTTAATTGACAATGGTCACACTCACAAAGAAGTGACTAAAACGAGTTTCTAAGTCGGGATCGGAGAAACTGGTATAGGTGGTGGGCCCACAGCTCCAAGGTCTATTTTTGCTCGTTTGCACCAAGATTGGGATGACGGCGATTGGGGAAGAATCAGATGAGTCCAGATCCTTATGTCTTAAGCCAACGATAGATAGAAGGACGAAAGTATGGAGATGACTCGAGAAAAAGATACGCTCAGTACAAGATTGTTGGAAGATTTATGGTGTAGGGTCAGTAATGGTATGGGGCGGTATTTGCTTAGGAGCACATACGGACAAATCGTAGAAGACGGATTCCTGACTGAGGCAAATTTACGTAACAGACATTCTAGAGCCGAACCGAGGTCTAGAGGTTCCCCCTACCTCTCTTACCGCTCACTTTTCCATCATAAATCTTTTTTGCCATGCTTTCATCACTCATTCGTTCGACGTGCCTAAACCAGCTGAGCACGTTGATGTGTATCAAATATTTGTTTTCGTGTCAAGCGATGGAAGATATAAAGCCAGCATCGTTTTCTTTATTTCACGCATTCCTTCTACAAAGAACCTAGTGTCAAGACACTCCAACACAATTGTAAGAACTGCTTACCAAGTGCACAAAGAAATCACAAATTTATATAAAAAAACATATTATTTTAAGATCTTTTAAAGTACTACTTATATTTATATTTACATAAATTTAAATTCCACGAACATTCCTTCCCATGTCAACAACTCAACAGTTTATCTCTTGTCAGTCAAACGGACAGATTTCGCTCGATCCTACGCGAGATTCGTACCCGCGTCACGAGCGCATTGATATGCACAGCGTGTTCACTTTATTTAATGTAGAGACAACTGGGGTTCTCGATAAGTGAACATTATACGTATGTATAATACTGATTAACCGGACTAATTATTGTAAGTTCTCAGATAAATTAATATAGGAATAAGCAAAGGGAAGAAAAATCTAATCAAAAACCAGCTTCACACTGTATCCAGCATACAGCAGGGTAGGCAAAGGAAACCTTAAATTAAAACATTCAGTTCCCCACTTTTTTCCAAATTTTACGTTGAGTAGCGGAACTCAACGCCGGGCTTTTGCCTTGGAGCCAAATAAAGATATGAAAGTAGTAATATATAATAATTCATTCTCTCGAATGGAAATGTGTACCATTGTTGCCCTTCGCCACGACGGCCTTAATTATGCAAAAGGTTGAAAAAATATAGGCTCGAATTATGAAAAATTCTCTTTTATATATAGGTATATGTACCCGATGGTAGTCCAGAGTTAGTTTGAACTTTTGCGGTTATAAATTAAATCAAAGTAAAAAAAAATCCAAAATCAAATCTGCAGTGTACAGGTAACTAAATTTCGTATATTTCAAAACATATAAAAACTATGCAAGACTCATTAAATTAAGGAGGAATAATTAATAATTATAAGGTTTAAATAAAAAAAAATTAAAAAGAATATAAGGTTATACAGATATTATTATTACATTATTGTATACGTTTTCTAAATAAGTATTTTTCTTTCCTAAGTGTGGATTAACACTTAAAAACTTAAAAATGTTTAAAATATTTTATAGAGTAGTTAAGACTATCGTTTCATTTAAAGTGTTGACAAAAACATTCTGTATAAAGATAAACAAGTTTAAAATTGTACATATGCCAACTTCTCAATTAATATTTTTTACCAACATAAAAAAATAGAGAAGAAAAACACCCGACAAGGAGAAAAATAAAACAAATAAATCTATTAAATAAATTTTATTACATTTGAAGTTTCCAAGATCTCATAAATTTTACAATTACATATTAATCCGATGACAAAAATAGACAAAAAATTTAAACTTTTAAATAACCATGTCATATATTATTATATACAATAATTGATAATAAGATAAAAACAATATTTAGTGCTCCGAATAATAAAGAAAATTAAAGCATTTGTTATATCAAGCTATCTAATAAATATAATTGATGACGTTTTAATATGAACCATAGAACATGAGACATAAGAATAATTTTCTTTTAAATACCTAGTAAATTGTGATTTTTAATAAAAAAAAATCACCATAGAATATAAATAAGAGTATAAAATACTTCATTTTATATACATATTGTCTATTGGCTTCGTGTTTAAGTTGATTAATTACACAAGTTTCATAAACTGTGTGTGTATTACGCTATGTTCTTGAAAGCAAATATAATTTTGTACGTTTTTTTAACATCTTAAATGCCACTGTTGTGGGTTCGATTCCAGCTCGGGAGAATCAAATATATAGTTTTTCTCGTTTTGGTAAGAATTTTCTCCCTCTTCCTTGCTATATGCGGATACAGAGTGAAGTTAAATAAAAAAAAAAGTAAATTAAATATACTTTACAGTGTATATGATTAATTTTTTATATAAACATATACTAATAATTATAAATTTATGTTTATATTATATTTGAAATGTGAATAAATCGGACCTACTTAGGCCACTATCATTGTAGAAAGAATTTGTACAAAATTATACAATAAAATAAATATAACAAGATTTGTGTCTACTGCACTGTTTTTAAATCGATGTTATTTAAAGCAAAATAAATTTGTTTTAATATTTTTGTAGTTTTTTTATAAATGCAGAATAAACATAATAATAATAAGCACTTATATTAATTTAAAAAATTATACATTGCATAAAATTTATGAATGCAAACAGCAGTACGCTTTTTTTCGGGTTGCAGGTTTGGTAGAGGGAACTTAAGTGTCAAAATACTCCCTTCTCCGTTTTTCGTCAAAATTCGAGACATTTAGTGTTGAGCGGCGAAAATTAACAATATGAAATTTAAACAGTGTAGTCGACAAAACCTTTTTATACACATTTGAGGTATATTTAGCTATTTTTATAAGTTTTCTTCATTATCACATCAGGTGGGTTTTCATACTATTCCACTTATGTTCATTCGAAACTGCTAGTCTGAAAAAAAAAATGAGTAACAAATATATCGAAGGTAAAATTTGTTTATGTCGAAGTGAAATAATTAAACATATATATTTTACTTTTCATATTTAAGTTTACTTTTCGTACTAAGAGAATTGGGAATACCAGAACATCTCACTCCTTAAATTATTTATATTTTTATAGATACTTTCTAAAAAAAACATTTACAACCAAAGATACAGCAATAATAGCGGCGGTTTCTACTAACTTTGATGAAAATATTATTTTTTTAGAGCACATCCAACTACCGTTCTAGTACCACTAGCGGTCCTCAAGGACGGTGCGTGCTATTCTACAGATAACATATACAGGGCGGAAGAGGCAGCGCTCCTTTTACAGAAACAGCATATAGGGTAAAATATTTCAAATCCATACCTAAAGAAATTAATCAAGATGCCTCAACAGTTTGGATGTAGGATTTTTTTTTCATTTCACGATTTTTATCCATACGTGTATTTCGTGTGACGCGATTACGTATAGATCCCAATAACGTAAACACTTACTACAAAAATAGTACTAAAGGTTAAACAACTTTGAACTTTATCGCCAATACCTACGACTCGATTTCGGAATGAAGCGTGTGCGGCGGTGTTCCTTTGATAGGTTTATGTGTGCGTGCGTCGTCCTTACAAATGGCGTTTTATTTTAAAACGACAATTTTATTATTCATTTTGTTTGAAAAAATAACTTTTTCATTTTTGGGAATTAATTTTTTTCTGATTTATATTAGGCTTTTATAGAGTAGTTAAAACTGTGGTTTCATTTAAAGTGGTGCTTACACTTCCACCCTGTATATACCTGCGACGGCGGGGCGGGGCGGCTAGGGCGGCGGCGCAAGCGGCACGAGCAGGAGCTCGCGGGGGCGGCACGCGCGGCGGACGGGGCGCGAGGGGCGCGCGCTGTTCTACAGACGACATATATATATATACCTGCGACGGCGGGGCGGGGCGGCTAGGGCGGCGGCGCGAGCGGCACGAGCAGGGGCTCGCGAGGGCGGCGCGCGCGGCGGGCGGGGCGCGAGGGGCGCGCGCTGTTCTACAGACAACATATATATATACCTGCGACGGCGGGGCGGGGCGGCTAGGGCGGCGGCGCGAGCGGCACGAGCAGGGGCTCGCGGGGGCGGCGCGCGCGGCGGGCGGGGCGCGAGGGGCGCGCGCTGTTCTACAGACGACATATATATATACCTGCGACGGCGGGGCGGGGCGGCTAGGGCGGCGGCGCGAGCGGCACGAGCAGGGGCTCGCGGGGGCGGCGCGCGCGGCGGGCGGGGCGCGAGGGGCGCGCGCGCGCCGGCGTGCGCAGGCGCGGCCGGCCCGGCCCCCGCCGCCCGCGCGCCTCCACTGCCGCGCTCTCCAGCGCCTCCAGCGGCGCGTCCGACTCAAGCAGCGCCGCGCCTGCAATACGCATTTGTTTTATGTATCAACTCAGGATATAAATTGTTTCGTATAATCCGTATAAATGTGATATTATCAGTAAAAGTTTTCAAAACTATATATTTTGTTTGTTAACATTTCGTCTCAAGTGCAATTGAAAAGACTATAAGGTTTATAAAAAAACTTCTCAAGCCACAATATCCACATATAAAACATGAACCAAGTCTAACCTGCAGCGACCGCGGACGCGTTGTCGGGCGCGGGCTCGGGGCGGCGCGTGCCGGCGTGGCGCGAGCCGCGCGGACGTCCGCGCCGGGCGCCGCGCGACGAGCGACTGCCCGCCCAGTTGCTGCGCACCGGGGGGGAGTACGCTGGAGAAAAACGTTATTTTTATAACTAATTTGACATAGAGAAACTTTACAAAATGTATCTTTTTTTTTAAGCTTCACACTACTTATTTCACTTCATGCATTCCCTCTGGAGGGTCCTCATGTTTTACGTCGCTTTCCTCCAGTATCTTTGATGCTGTGTTTTCGAAGATCAACTGAGGTCTCCTCCTACGTATCTTACCGCTCACTTTTCCATCATAGATCTTTTTTGCCATTCTTTCATCACTCCGTTCGACGTGCCCAAACTAACTGAGCACGTCCTTCATTCTCACCATAACATCCTCGCTAGTACCTGACTTTCAGTATACACAGATCCGTAATGAGGATATACATCTTCATTGCAGACAGAGCTACAAATAGCTTCAAATTTTAATCCCACATATAAAGAAGTAAGTACAGGAACCGATTAAAAAAATATAGAATTACTGGCAACGTACGCAGCACCAATATAGCGAAATTATACAAAATCTCTACATACAATGAAGCCTATGTTATTCTGATATATAAGCTGTGCTTACGTGAAGTGGAACAAACATCCACATACTTTCACATTTATAATAAGTAGTAGGATAGTATTAAGTAAAAGTAGAATTTAAAATAACAATATCTCTAAAATGGTCGAAAGCAAACAATAAATCATAAAAAAAATGTCTTTCTGCCTAAATAAATGTCCAATACTCACGCAAAGGTTGCGGTGAAGCGTCCACGACCAAGTGGTCGCTGTCGTCGTCCACCTGCAGCGGACTGCCGGGCTCGGACGCTGAGTCGCGAGGTCGCTTCGCCTCTACGGGGGTGGTGGGTTGCTGGAGATGTTAAGAAATATATCTTATAATGTATAATATTTTATATAAATAATATTAAATAGTAAAGTGAATAATAATAAAAAAATCATTAAATCAAAAATTTAAAAATATTCAAACATATTTAAAAAAAATAACACGTTATTGTCACTGAAGCTGTTTCTCTTTATGTTGAGCTAGATTTCTTATATTTTTATAAGTTGTAAAAAATAAATAAAACGTATATGTATAAAATATATCTTAAAAATAAAACTACATACCGAAGGTAATATACCAAGTTTTCGCTTGCGTTCTCTCTCTTCCATCATTTTCTTTTCTTCAGACTTTTGACGATCTATTAAACAATTTGTTTTTTTATATTAATATTGAAGTTTTCTTTTTTTTGAAATCTGGATTAATTCAAATTTGTGTATATTCCTATTTTTTTCAAAAATATAATTAAAACTCTTTAGCTTACATTTCAACTCTATTTCTTCATCATCCAAAAGTAGCGATACAACTTCTTTAGGTTTAAGTGTGTCAGGCTTGAAATTACCACCGCTTATCACCATCCTTTGTATCTATACAACCAGATGAAAAAAATTGTATAAAAATAGAAATATTATAGCAATGCAAACATAATTATTTTAAAGACAGTGAGTGATAGACAATATATTAATAAAAGCTAATGACTTAATAGTTATCGTTTTCAAAAAGTTACCAAATGATTTATGGAACAAAGTATATTTTTGTATGAATAGATATAATAAAGTTCCGCAAGAGATTTTAGATTTTCCCAGCTTCACGCTGTAGCTGTAGCTTCACGCTGTCCCGCGTGTAGCAAGATATGCAAAAGTTCTGGCACTCTCCTTCCCACTATTCGCCGAATTCTGGTGATAATGTGGTGGTGGTGATGAGTGGCGGAACTCAACGCCACGTTTTGCCTCGACACCAGAGCAAAGAAATGAAAATATTAAATATTTAATTTCCTGTTAGTGGGAATCGAACCCAAAACCCGTCGTGGTGACGGTCATACTCTTGTCTCACTTGCGCCATGACTGGCCTAGATTTGAGACATAAAAACTTTAAAGATTACTATAATTATAACAGTGCATGGAATTAAATGTTATTTATGTTAACTCACTGACAGTTTTATGTAAGTTGACAATTTTATAGTGCTCGATCCCGATCGTTCGATCCCCACTCAAGAGAAGAAATATTTACTTAAATTTATATTTCCATTTCTTCGCTCTGTTGTCAAGGCAAAGCGCGGCGTTGAGTTCTGCCAACCAACACGAAATGCCTCCAGAAATTGGCAGAAAGTGGGGAATGGAGTGTCTTAACACTAGGTTCCCTCTGCTTACCCTGCTGTGTGCGGGATACAGCGTGAAGCTGATTTTTTTCTTCTATTATAAATACAATAAATTACTTACTTCACTCTTTTCCCTGGCCCTTTGCATAATCCGTTCTTCAATAGTGCCTTTGCAAATAAGCCTGTAAACCGTCACTTGTTTGGTTTGACCGAGGCGATGCGCGCGGTCCATGGCTTGTTGGTCCACTGTTGGGTTCCAGTCGGAATCGTAAAATATCACCTAAATGGAGGAAACAGTCATATAAATCTAAATATCTATACTTCTATACTTATAATAAAAATATAACTAATCGCAGTCTGTACATTATCATTGTAATAAAAGCTTAAAAAATGATTTTTAAAATTTGTTTGTCTATCTGTTTGTGCGCGCTAATCTCAAAAACAGCTTAACCGATTTAAATGCAGTTTTCACAAATCCAGTAAGCTTTCCTTAACCTTTCCCTTAATAAGTGTTCGTTTCCTTTCAATTGGTTCATTTATAAAAATAGTAATATAAATCTATCGCCAAAACCCACAAGCGGGTCCTCTGGTGATACAATAAAATTATAATAAAGAAAAAAAAAAAATTTAACTCACAGTATCAGCAGCAGTTAGATTAATACCGAGACCGCCGGCGCGCGTTGATAGTAGGAACACGAAGATATCCGTGCGAGCCTATGAAATTAAATTACTATATAAATATTCTTTTAGCTTCACGCTACATGCCGCATATAGCAGAGTAGGCAAAGGGAACCTGGGAACCTAGTGTTAAAACACTCCATCACTATTAAGACATTTTTATTCCCCACTTTGTGATCCGCTTTTTTGTAGAGGCATTACGTGTTTAGTGGTGGAACGAGAACAGAGCGAGGAAATAAAAGTTTTAAATATTTTGTTTCCTCGAGTGGTAATCGAACCCACGTACGTTGCGTTGATTACATTACGTACATAGTACACTTTGATTTAAAAACAATACGATTTAAACATAAAATTAATGTATTATATTACCTGAAAATCGGCAACCATGTCTCGTCGCGCCGATATTTTACTGGAGCCATCCAACCGCATGTACTTGTGTTTACGATGCCACATATATTCCTGGTTTATAATAAATTAATTTATATTATTACATATAAAGAAATAAGCGAAATATTTTTATATACTTCATTCTAAATTATTATTTTTTTCGGCTTCACGCTGTACCCCGCACACAGCAGGGTAGGCAGAGTGAACCTAGTGTTAAGACACGATCCATTACCCACTTTCCACCGAGTTCTGCAGGCATTGCCTGTTGAGTGGTGGAACTCAACGCCGCGCTTTGATACGAGAGCGAGCGAATATACATGTAAGTAAAGTCACACTCTGTGCCCCTGTGCCACGACTAGCCTCAAATGGCCTAAATAAAAAAATATGAGTATAATTATTCAAATTCAAATTCAAATAAATTTAATCAAATAAATTTATTAATATTCTTGTTTATTTTATATAACTCTATGATATTTTATCTCTTCTTTTATATCGAAGTAAAGTAAAATAATTTTAAAAATAATAAACTATGTATGGTATGTATGGTTTAATGTTGAGGCTTAAGTTCCTCAATTGCAATACAAACCTCTAACAAATCAATCATCTTCGTCATCTGGCTATATATAAGAACACGGTGACCGCGCTCTTTCAGTCTTTTCAACAACGAATCTAATACTGTAAGTTTTCCCGCGTCGCTCACCAACTGATTTTTATCTATATAAGAAAAGAAATATTAATAAAGTTGAATGAGGTTGTTGTAGTACAGCAGCAAAATGTGTGCCAATAAACGCCACAGTTGTGGGTTTGATTTCCACTTGGAGGAATTATTTATTTTCATTATTCAACTGGCAGAAGACAAAACGCGGCGACGAGCCCTTTTATATAATACGCAATATTTCAAATAATCGGCAGAAAGTGAGGAACGAATTATCTTAATACTGGGTTCTTTTTGCCTACCCTGCTATACGGAATACAGTTTCAAACTAAATAATAAAAAAATGTAATTCAGGTGTTTCTCCCTACTCTGCTGTTTCGTCAAAGCTTTATAAAAACTAAAATATTTCAATACAGTACGGTCAATTAGTCGTGGTCCCCCTGAGTTAGCTGTAAATGGTTGCAAGGTTTTGATTTAATGATTTTTCTTACTTCTTATTTTTTTCTCTGAGTGTATAATGCGCAAGAGTTCAGGGTGCCTCACTTCAGAGAGACGCAGTTGTAGCTTCATATACATTACCTGGCACCTGCAGCGAGGCCCAGCCGACGGGCGGGCGCGCGTTGTCCACCAGCGCGGCCAGCGCCGCCGCGCCCGCCGCGCTCTCGCCGTGCTCGTGGCGGCGCGCGTGGTGGGCGAAACTACGCGACGAGGCGAACGCCGCGCGCGTGAAGGCGCTCACCTGCAACAGTTGTTGAAATTGTAATTGTGTATAAGTGAGACTGTCGTAGCGCAGTAGGACAACGTCCGACTCTAACCACAATGATTATTAATAAATTATCTTCATTTCTTCGCTCTGGCATAGTGCAGCGTTGAACTTCGACGTTTAACATTAGATTTTATTTGGTTTTCTGCATATGGTAAAGATTAGAAGGTGCAAGTTTAGAGATGCGAGCGAGGTTTTCACAATGAAATTATTATACAGATATGTTATTAAAATTTTTATGATTGGTGATATATTTCATAAAGTAAATATTTATTCATTTTTCTTTTTTTATTTGATGATCTTTTTTATTGTACTTAGCCGTTTTCTCAACTGTATTAACGACCCCAAACACACACGCACCTTGTGCTGCGCCGTGCACAGGAAGGCGGGCAGCGGCGTGGGCAGGTCGCGGCGGCGGCGCGGCGCGCGCGACACGTGCGCGAACTCCGCCACGGCGGGCAGCGCCGGGACTGGTATCACGCCGCCTTCTTCTGTTTTTATTTCACTTAGCATTTCTGGCTGGAATTGTTATTTTATGGATATATATTTCTTAAATATTTTATTTGTAACTTATCGACGAACTTTTCTTATCAGAGAGTGGGAATTGAACCCACAACCATCTCGTGTCGCCATCCCTATCTCTTCGTCAGAATGACATCTAATAACATTGACTGTAAATGAAAATAAATCATTTCTCACTCAGATATAATAAAATCATGCGACGTTGAGTTCCGCCACTCAACACACGCCCACTAAGATGGAGTATAGTGTCTTAGCACTAGGTTCCCTCTGCCTACCTCACATATGTAGAATACAGTAGGAAGCTATAACGTCATCTCAATCTAGACATAACAATATTTTTAATTTTTTTATTAAATACATAAAGTTACTATAAAAAAGGTATTATGGATTATGGCAGCGTAACGATGTTAATGATACGAGACTTAATATTGAACTCCTTTATTATATATAAACTTTTAATATTTATACGCTACAAAACAATAGTGGAAAATAATTACACAATTGCATTTGAAGCGAATAAATTTAGGACGCTGATTTAACGTGTTTACACATTTGTTTATGAATAATATTAATACTTGTGCAATACCCCTACAGTATCTCCAGAGAATAAAATGTAACTTAATTTCTTACCTGACTCTCAATCTTCAAGTTTCTACTGCGCATGCCGCGATGCTCCACAGTTTCTGGCATGTAGTATATACTGTGCTCCGTGTGCGCGTAGAATGGTCCTCCTTTTACATATAATTGCAAAATTACCGAAATTACTTAAACAATTATAAAATGTAGATAAAATATATATACTTTTTAACACTGTTGTGGTACAACGGCAGTGTCTGGCAGTAAAAGTGATGGTTGTAGGTTCGATTAGAGTTACAAAATATTATGTGATTAAATAACATTTGCATACACAGATCTACTTTTGATTCTACTACTATGATTCTTACAAAATGCTAAAGCCATCAGGAGAACTAAACAATAGCCACCCGTTTAAATTGATTGTTGCTAAAATCTTTACATAAATTGTAGCCTGTATTATTCAGAAGAAAATCATCACAAACTTTCATCTTCATAACTATAACACAATTATAAAGAGACTGTTGAGTTTCTTGCCATCTCTTCTCAGCAGAACTGCCTTCCGAACCGGTGGTAGTTTTTTTTTGTTTATATGTTCATTCACCGATTCAAAAGCGCTTATAAGAGTCTTATTTGAATAAAGAATATTTTGAATTTGAAATTAAATTTGTGTTATAGTATAGTTTCAAAAAAATTTAATATAACACGACAGTAAGATAATTATTACATACCTTCAACCCACAATGCATCAGTAAACAACAATTCCTTCCACAATAAACAATCATGTTTTCTCTTTTTCAATACATCTCCATCGGGACATATTAGCAATAAATATTTTCTATTCACTCTATCGTAGTAGTCTCCATATAACTCCGTCTCTTTCTCTTCTTGTTTTATGTCCATTTGTTCCGCTTGTCGCCACCAGTACTGTCTGTGTCTTAGTTTCTCATATTTTTCTGAGCATTGCTCTATGTGACGCATGCTAAAATATTGGTAAAAAAATAAGTAAGTTATATATAATTATTTCCCTATATGGTGAAATAATCCTATTTGTCCTATTTTGTCATGAAATTAAACAATATTGAAATTTAAATTGGAACAGCGGAAACAAAATGACGATTTACTTATAAAAGTAATAAAAAAAATTAAAAAAATATACTAAGCGGAAGTCGAAAGTGCGCCTCTTGCAAACCGTTCTAGCGCTCTAAACACTAATCCATCCACTCTTATCAAGTTACGTCGAAACTATTATACACTAGTTACGAATTATTTAATAAATTATAATTTTTTAACGAATAAAAAAATATGTATATTCGATTCCCGCTACTATATAATTAATATATATTTTCTAATATATTTTTCTATCCCTAGTGTGAAAAAATACTTATAATAATGTAAAAAAAATACACTTACGCATACAACCACCCACACACCATAACCCTATAAATCTCCATAGGCGACAAATCCATGAACCTCGTAAACGAAAACGCTTCATCACCCTTACTATTGTTGTGCACATATTGCGGCGTTAAAATACACAATTTATTATATAACAAATGACGTTTCGATGGTATCGATCGCAATAGAATACCGTCTTCCGCTATCAACTTGGGCAAGTGGTAATCGTCCACTTGCATTGCAAACGGCGACCGTACGTCTCGCCTTTCGAATAGTTCCGGATGATTGCAAACCTAGAAGAAAATCATAATTTTATTAATATTTCATAATAGTAGTGTTCATTTGTTCAAGTCTATTTTTTGTATCATAAGTCTTACTTTTGCGTACCTTCACTAGCATAACAAAAAAAACTGCATAACTACTAGTTGGTAACGGGATTGCCGTTAAACTAAAAAAAATATTTTTTTTCTATTCAATTATTATAATTTCGAATATTATTCACTATAAGTACATAATTTTAGTTACTTTATTACTAAGAACTTACTAACTTTTAATATTTATATATATAAAATATTGTGATAAAATAGTTCATTTAAGCTGACCTAGACGCCGACGTGACGCAAGGACACAAGCATGCGACTGTGCGACGGTTGTGAATTCGATTCCCACTTCGGCGAATGAAATATTTCATATTTTTATTTTATCGCTCTGGTAACGAGGCGCGATCCGTGACTCAACAAGCAATGTCGCAAAAATTCAGCGAATAGTGAAGGAAGGAAATGTTTTAATGGGGAACGTAATGTCTCAACACTGGGTTCCCAGGTTACCGCTGCTTACTCTGCTATGTCCGGGACAGCTTAAAGTTTTAAAAAATGTATTTTAATATGTTACCTTTCTAAATTGCATAACTAAGTTCATGAGATTTGATGTGAAATTCTTATCTACATTATGACCTGACTCAGCACCCACAGAATAATGTAACAATTCTTCTATTTTTATTTTCTTCTTAAGAGCTAAAAAATAATGTTAAAGAAATTTAATTTAAAAAAAGATATAAAACGTTCTTAACTAAGCATACTTAATAAAATAAATTAAATAATAATTTTTGATGTGTTCTGAATTATTAAGAAGAAAAAATAGCATATGGTTTAAACAGTAATTCAATTTCTTAGAAAAATAATAAAATATAAGCTATACAAAATATAAATACCTATATACAATAATTTCTGTCTTATAGTTAAGGGGCAGTGAACCATAATCTCAATTTTATCAGACAATTCGTTCTCAACATCCTTTTTAATTCGCCGTAACATAAACGGCTTCAGAATCATATGCAACCGAGACAAATGTTCTGAAAAAAAAATTGATTAAAAACATTTCCTACAAGAAACATTTTATGTCTCTTCATACGGTATATAGCATACATAACAGGGTAGACAGAAGGAACCCAATCTTAAGACACTGTTCCCTATTTCAGTTTAGTATGCTTCTATATCGCGTATACCGTCACGCTATATCCCGCATAAGCAAGGAAGGCAGGAGAATTTAAATAAATTCCCCCTAGTGGGAATCGAATTCACACTTGTCGCGTTTACACTCACGAGGCTGTGCCGCTGCGCGACTACTGCATCAAAATATGGAATAATAAACTCTTTTTTAATATAAATTACAGTTTTTAATTTAAAGTTTTTTATGTTTATGCATCACATTGTCGTTGTGAGGTAAAATGGTAGAAATTTAGTCTAACGAGATCAGAAAATCGAAATTAATCTGAAACATATTTTTTTCAGCTTCACGCTATATCCCGCACACAGCAGGGTAGGCAGAGGTAACCTAGTGTTAAGCCGAATTCTGGAAGCATTGCGTGTTGAGTAGCAGAACTCAACGCCGCGCTTTGCCTCGACACCAAAGCGAAGAAATGGAAATATAAATTTAAGTAAATATTTCATCTCCTCGAGTGGAGATCGAACCCACAACCAGTCGGTTTTACAGTCACACTTTGTGCCCCTGAGCCACGACTGGGCTCAATAATAAATTTATTCAAATAATAATTAATTAATTCAAAATATTAAGTATAGCAACTCACTCTCATCTATAGCAGTTTTGTTTTCAGCGTGACTTTCGATGTCTTTGGAGAACCACTCGTTGAACTCCTCGTGCGAGTCGAAAAGCGTCGGCATTATAAAATGAAGTAACGCCCACAATTCCGCCATACTGTTTTGTATTGGAGTCCCTGTAGGAAGTATGTGTCGTTTACTTTTTTTTATATTTTTCCATAACTATTATTTAGTTAATATTATACAAGCATTTTTTATATCAACTAATAAGATCAAAATATTATATGTTACTAAATTTTTTTGCATTGGATCTTGCATTTTTTTAACAAATAACGGGTGTTTTTTTCATCTCCATTTTAATACACAATATTTACAAATCTTTAACCAAAGTTTTTAGCATTCGAGCAATGCTGAATTTTTGGACATTTAGTTTTTAATACTTAGTTAGAAAACGTATAAAAATTTTAACGTAGCGGGATTCGAACCCGCGCCTCCTGGAAACCGATCAGGCGCTCTGACCACTGAGCCATACGGTATAGTTGTACTTTTCTTTCCTAAGTGTGAATTGATACTTTAAAAATTTAAGTTAAGTTAAAAACATTTAGTTTCTACTGACTATAAGAAAATATATATAACCCACCTGACAACAACAATCTATTTCTACAACTAAATCCAAGTAGCAACTTCCATCTCATACTGGCCGAACTCTTAATGGCCTGAGCTTCGTCCAATATCATGTACTGCCACGACACTCTGTTCAAATATTTTAAATCGGACACTACTATTTGGTACGACGTCACAACCACGTGGAAAGCCGCTTGTCGTGTGTGGAGATCTTTACGTTCCCAAAACTGTCTAAGGATTTTACGTTCACTTGGACTACCCCAATATGGCACCTGTAAATTAATATATTGGCTTATTATTTTTATATTGAATACAGTGAAATTTTGTAAATAAAATAATAAATAAATAAAAATAACGTAAGACTTGATAGTTAAGAGAATATTTTTAAAATACGTACAAAATCTATTTATTACAATATTTAAGTATTTTAAATAAACGAATAACTTTTAACACAGTGTATGAAAAAGTTATTCTTTTCTTTTAAAAAGATTGAATAACATTGATTTATAATAAAAAATATATATTTTCCAAAGAATTTAATTTAAATAAAAAAAACTTATACTGTAAATGTTTATTTTAAAAGAAGTTGTCTTCAGTTTATAATATATTTTACATATAAAATATTCCAAATTACAACACAACTTACCACTTTAAAATCAGGTACAAATCTTTGCATCTCCTGCTGCCAATTATGTAAAGTTGAAGCTGGAGACACCACCAGGAAAGGTCCCCACACGCCGAGCCTCTCCGCCACGTGACATAGAAACGCTATACATTGCACTGTTTTACCTAAACCCATTTCATCTGCTAGTATTCCACTTATACCCTGGAGAAGTGAAATAAATGTTTATGTTATAACTTAAACCTACATTTCGAAAAATAAATTATGTAATTAAAATACATACAAGTTTTAGATAAGAACTCTATGTAACAGTTAGGTTCAATTTAGGTTTTATTTAGACAGATCGATTGAAAGAATATTTTTTAGATATAAATATTTCTTTAATTAGAAATTAAATCAGTAATTATCAGTTGAATATATATTTTTATCATAATTGAACAAAGTTGGCTACGAAAGCGTAATTTATGCAGTTCTCAATCGTGTGATCATTAAAAGTTAAGTGGAGAATCTATGGTTTAAATAATATATTACCACTGTCAGTGTTTAGTTATATTTGAACACGTATAGAGTACGGTCGACGAGTCATGACTGTCTTGAAATTGGTTGTAGATGGTTGCGCAAATTTGATTTTAGATATTTTTCTACTTAAAACTAATAGTTTATTTCCAAGCGAACAATGCCCAATACCGCACCTGGTCGTACAGGTTGGAGAGCCAGTTCATGCCCTTGAGCTGGTAGCCCTTGAGCGTGCCGCGGAAGATGGCGGGCTGGTCGTGGTCGCGGCGCGCGTCGCCGGCCGGCGCGGGCGCGCGCGCGCGCTCCGCCTGCAGCGCCGCCAGCGCCTGCCGCGACGCCAGCGCCTTCATCTGCGCGCTGCGGGGGGGACAGGACTTATTAAAAAAACATCTATATATAACATAACAGATCTAAAAAGAACCTTAGCCTTTACCCAAGTGTTTAAAAAAAATCATCTAGTCTACTCTCTACACCACTATTACATCTATTTGATTTGTGAATTTAATTATTGTAAAGATTACTTTGGTATTAAATAAATAAAATTCAAACAATTATTATAACAGTTCAAATATCTTAACTCAAATTTTTCAAGAGCACCGAATCTATACAAGTCTAATATAACGTTTGTATTTTTTTTTCTTGTGTACTTTCAATTTATTGTTCCAACATTGCCTACCTACAAAACTCTGTAAATTATGAATACAGACTAAAATTTAACCACCTTTTTCCAAATATTGAAATTAGTTCTCTATGTACAAAACTATTAGACTGAGATCCCAGAGCCCCCAGACATATGTACGAGTACACGCTCACCTACATAAAGGAGAAACGCTCATATTTAAATATGTTTTAAGAATAATGTAAAAAACGTACTAATTATTACTTTTAATTACGAGACCCTTGTTCAAGAGTGTAACTGTAACGTAACGGTTGTGGGTTCGATCCCCACTCAAAGAAATGAAATATTTATTTAAATTTATATTTCCATTTCTTTGCTCTGGTGTCAAGGCAAAGAGGCCCACTCTGCTGAGTGCGGAATATAACGAGAATCATTTTTTTTTTATCAAAACCTTTACGTGGGCGTTTAATTTTGCCAGATGTCCTTAAGGTTGTTTAAAATTGGGGCAAACTATGTTATATTAGTAAACTTTAATTTTACATATATTATTTACGAACTATTTCAAGATCCCTTATAAGCACCCAGACCAATCCTAGGGCTCGATCATCCTCCCAAACAGAGATGTACCTTTATGTGACGCTACCTCTAAAAGAACCCTACTTTCAAGTTAATGAGTATGCATACTGTTTTAACTGCATATTAGACTAATAATCCTCAAAATTTCAGCTTTTCTAAAATAACGTAGGTCTAGAAACCCTGGGATCTTGGGCTATATAGTAACAGACACCAACATAAAAAAGCAAATACTAACCAATCATAATTATCAATAGCAGCAAGCCTCGGATCTGCATCTTCATCTAACTGACTTAGGATCATATCGGCATCAGTGTCGGTGTCCTCCGCATTTAATTTCCGTTGCATAAAATGAGCGTAGAGTTCCGTTTGCGTAATTAAGAAATTTAACTTTCGGCGTTGACGTTTCGCCTCCATTAGTTCCACGTCCATCTGTGAAAGTACCAAAAACCAAATGTGATATGAAGATGACATAATGAAAGAATGACTTTAGGCCGTTGAACGTCGTAGTGCTGTGGACGCAGTGTTTGACTTTACAATTAGATTCAATCAAAGGTTGTGAGTTCCATCCTTACTCAGGAGATAGAAGCATATTTAATTTACTTCCATTATTAGATTCAGTACAGCATAAAAAAATTGGCAGAAAGTGGGGAACACGCTCCCTTAACACGGTCTTCACAGCTATGTGGAAAAAAGTGTTAAGTGAAGTGTATAAGTAAAACAAGTATTATGTATTTAATGAATATTAATTTGACAAGTAAATCGATAAATTTATGAAACTTGTCTTTGTCATTCTAATTAGTATATAGATAGAGTTAAAAAAATATATAAATATAAGGCAGTGTCCACCTTCCTCTGCTCCTCCGCCTCCCTCTCCATGCGGCGGCGCGTCTCCCTTTCGGCGCGGTCGTACCTGCGCCAGTACGCCTGCATCTCTCTGCTCAACCGCTTGCAACGCCATACTGTTTCCTTCATGTTCTTTTGTGACTGTTGGGAAAAAATATTAGGTTTAATAATTTTGTAATGCATATAAAAATGTGAACGTAACGGGATTTGACACACGAGTTTAGAAAACCGTCCACCGATTACAAGAAGTATTTAGTGGACGGTTCAACAGGCGCGGGTTCAAATCCAGCTACACTAAAATAAAAAAATAAAAGATAAATTAGCTTCACGCTGTATCCCGTACACAACAGGGTAGGCAGAGGAAACCTAGTCAATCCAGGTATATAAATTTACACACAATATAATATTGCATAAAACATATAACATTTGAGGGCAGTCGTGGCGCAGGGGCACAGTGTGACTGTAAAGACGACTGACTGGTTATGGGTTTGGTCCCCGATTAAAGAGATTAAATATTTATTAAAATTTATGTTCTCATTTTTAAGCTCTGGTGTCGAGACTAAGCGCGGCATTGAGTTCCGCTATTTAATACACAATGCCTCCAGAATTTGGCGGAAAATAAACGGAGTGTCTAAACACTATATTCCTTCTGCCTAACTCTGCCGTGTGAAGGTTACAGCGTGAACCTCTTTTTTTTTGATAAAATATACAAAAAACAATTTAGTTGGAAGCAGATTTTTTTATTAAAACACAAAAAATACTTTATTACAATTTTCTTGATAATAATTGATCACCAATTATCACTTGACCCAAGGTTTAGCTTGCCTTGAAAAGAACCCACCTGCATAGCAACATGCCGCCAATGTTTACAACACAATGCAGAAAGTCTCTTTCTCTGCAGCATCAGCTCTCTGTGCTGTGCCGTTCTCGCTCTCTGCACTTTGCCCAGTTCCTTTTTGACGAGGAGTTGCCAATGTCGTTTGCGACGGGCTGTTAAAGCTTCTGGGCTCTTTAGTGTGGGTTTTTTGCGGCCTCTGGTTGGAAATGAAAATAATAAAAGTTTTAAAAATTGTATTTTTTTTGGCTTCAAGCAGTATCTCTTTCACAGCAGTATGTATGCAGACAGAACATGGAAACCTAGTGTTAAGTATAAGACACTGTTCCCATTAAGACACTTCCGTTGTCCACTTTCTGACAAATTTTGAATGGACTGTTCCATTTGACTTTTGCGTTCAGGGTAAATTTCTTATTTCTTTTTTGTTATCAGAACAAGCCGGTAAAAGCATTTCCTCAAGTGGAATAAAATCATGACCATTGCATAGACATGTTGACACAAAAAATATCAAAATTATTTTATACATAAATTTAAATTATAATGCTCGTGAATTCAATTTAAATATTAATTAAGAGATAATTTTCAACATTGCAATCCTTTATGTGAAATTATGCAAAAGATATGGTACCTGACTCCTGGCTTTTCAGCAATAGTAAACTCATCTGTATCATTTTCTTCCTTAAGATTTCTCAATTGTTCTTCCCAATCCACTCCATCAGGCTGTTAAATAAAAATCATCATAAACAAGTATACTACAGCCAATCAAATCATTTAAAATAAAATATTATGGAGATCAGTCGTAGCGCAGGGGCACGACTGTAAATGCGATAGATTATGAGTTCAATTCCACTGAAGGAAATCAAATGTTCAACATTATTGTTTACCCACTAGAGTGAAGAGTCAAAGCACTGCGGTTAGTTCTGACACTTAGCTCACATTGCCTTCAGAATTCAGTGGAAACTGGGGAAAGGAAGTGTTGTAATGGGAATGGAGTCTTTTAACTGTAGGTTTAGATGTTCCCTCTGCTTTAACTCTGTTTTAACTCTAGGTTTAGATGTTCTCCAATATAAGTTGACCTCATGTCTATAAAACCAATTATAATTATTAAATACAGCTAATCTATGGACCATGAATCAATTGTTATGGGATTACAATTGAAAGATATAGGAGGCTGTGGAGCAACATATTGACTATTTTTAAATGATTTAAAAAAAAGAGGTTATCAGTTTAATATGTATGTAATATTGTTTGAATTGAATAAATAATATTTGAATATGATGATCCATTTATGCTTCCAAGCATGTGTGCTTTATTTTGTAAGTGTATGTTTGTATATTTATCCACAAATTTCTTTAAAATAAAAAAGTCACTTCAGGATAATTCTTTTTGATTAAAATTAGGTATACTTCAACTTAGGGAACAACACAAGTTTCATTAAAATAACTTCAGTAGTTTCAGAGATATGGGGAAATTAAGAAATCAGAGGTAGGTATTAGAACTCGCATTTTTCCTTTTGAGTTCACTGGCCATTTTGTTATTTTTACCAATTTGAAATTGGTTTATTTTACTTTAAATTATATTATTTATCCTTGAAAATTTCTTTTCGCGAGATCGAAATTCACACGAAAAAAGAAACAGTGTTTGCTGTGCCTATTAAATAAAAATTTGTGCAAGCAAAACCAAATAAGTGGGACCGGTCGTGGCACAGGGTTTCAAAATGGGACTGTAAATGTGACTGGTTATGGATTCGATCTCTGCGCGAGGGAATGAAATATTAATTTAAATGTATATTTCCATTTCTTCACACTGATCTCAAGGCAAAGTGCTGGGTCCTCAACATGCAATGCCTCCCAAATTCAGGGGAAAGTGGGGTGGCACGGGAGCCGCTTTTTAATTAATATAAATTTACTTACAGCATCACTACCTTCATTATAACCTCTATCTCTAACTCGGCCTCTTTTAGGTTTTTGATTGCCTCTGGCACCTCTTTCAGAGGGACGGCCTCTTCTGCCTCGACTTGATGGTGGTTGTATGGGGCGGCTTATCCTTCTCTCAGGGTATCTGTCTATGGTGGACAGCAAACCTGCCCCATAGTACATGTAGCGAGAATTCTGGAAATATATATTTTTAGTTATTTTTGTGGTTCTTGTAGTTGTACAGTAACATTACTTAATTTGTGAGTAAAATGTCAATAGACACTAATGAAAAACAAATACCTACTTTATAATTTTTTTAAAGACTGAGAATTTATTTCTGATATATGTCAAATATTTTTGTTCTTTTCGAAAAATATTCTACATAAATATTAAATATTAACCTAGCGAGTCTAAAACCCATACCTAGAGTTTGGAAACTGTCCAAGCTCTTTATGTCACTGGTTCTGAAAAAAATGCTTGACTAGCTTGGAATTCTAACTTTAGCAGCTACACATCTCAAATGGGTCTAATTTGATCAGCACTACAAAATAAGTGGCCCCACATATAGCTACACACTGTATCTAACATACACCAGGGTAGGCAAAGGGAACTTTCCCCACTTTCTGATGGCAATTTTTTAAGGCATTGCCTGTTAAATGGTCGAACTCAGTGACACAATTTTGCCTTGGTACCAAAACAAAGAAATTAATAAATAATATTTAGTTTCCCCAAGTGGGAATCAAACCCATAACCATTGTATTACAGTCGCACACTAATGCCACTGCACTATCACAGACTCCACTATACATTTAATTCTGTTAAAATAACAGAGTATGTATGTTAACACTAAAAATATGTATTTAGAAAACGTAAGTATGTAACTAAGTGTGGATTAACACTTTAAAAATGTTTAAAATGGTAACACTAGATTCTCTTTGCCTATTCTGCTTTGCAGCAAAAATCGTAAAACCAAACAAAAGCAATAATAAGACATTTTCCTACCCCTGGATCCTTATAGTATTCCTTTGCATATTTATTATGAAAATGTCTTTCTCTGAGTAATCGTTTTATTCTTAGATCTTTAGCAACTGATGTATCCTCTTCACTGCTTGATTCAGTTTCTGATGACAACAATACATCTCTAAGCCACTGACGTTCTTCTCCAACAGATGCCAAATTATATAATCTCAGTCGATCGCTTTGTCTTTCTGTTTACAAAATAGAATATTTATTGATTATAAATGTATTCAATATAGATACAGAATTAATAATAATAAATTATACAAGTTATATTTAAAGTACATGAGTACTCAAATTAGAATGTACAAAATAACATAAACTTTTTAACTATTTTCTGTTCTTATGCCAGCCAACATAACTAATATCATAATTCTACTATATTATGTCAAATGTAGTACAAAAACACTGTTATCATACCTTGTTTAGTAGTCACAACTCCATGCATATCCTTATCACCCTTAGACATTTCATTGGGCATAGATTTTCCAAGTGAATCATCATCACTGTCACTGCCTCCATCAGAGTTAAGTATTTTTTCCACCTGGTTCACAAATGGTCTGATATCTAAGGCGGCTTCCAGCCTTTGAATATGTATGGGTCTAGCAACTTCATGACGCTTTAAAACTGTTTTGCTTACCATAGATTTTTCAGACATCTCACTTTCTGAAAAAAAGATGACATAGTCTGATACATAACCCAAAACAAGTTTGTATATTATACATCCAACGGGACAGAAATACTTAAGATTTTCTTATCTAATATAGTATAACAAAGATAGCGTTTTCACACAAAAATTCGATGGATTTCGAATAACATTAGGTCAGGTAAGACCAATATACAAAGTATCACTTACGCCAATTTCCAAATCCTCCAGGACGTGTGTACCTTGATTACTTAACGTTAAATTCCATAACATTCACAAAATGGCGAATGAGAATACTCGACAAATCGCTGTCAATGTCGCCGCCCGAGCGGCGCACATTACTACTCATTTCGTATTTGAGCTTGAAAAAACACAAACCCGCCATAATAAGCTACGACGTTCTGTTAACAATTAGAACCATAATTTTGTACACATATAACCAATACGCGCTAAATTCAAGACAGTTGACATAACGTTAACCAATGAAAATGGTCGCGTTTTATAAAACGACCAATAAAAATATAGATATCTCAACATATACGTAAATGTAATTGAAAACTAATCTTTACCACAATACAATGCATTCAAATTGAAAATTCAGTTTTTTATTGATGAAATAAATTAATATCATAAGCTCATATTATTTAAAATACATTCAATTATTATATGTTATCTATATTATTTTAAAATAATAATTTTTAAAAGATATGTACAGATCAATTTAATGAGATGCAATATTTCATATTTTTTTTAAATTAAGAAGAGAAAGGTTGAATTGAAAATCTTTAAAGTTGTAGCCAGGTGTGTTTTACAAAACGAAAAATATAGTGTTTTTCCTTCCCTATAGTATTTTACACTGTACGTCGTCAGTTAGTCACTCAATAAAGGAAGGGTTTTATAAATATAGAAAACAAGTACCGCCGTCCGCCGTAAACATAAAAATGAGTAAGTGTAACAGTCTATTTAACCGACTTCTGTAAGAAAAAGAAATTATCATTTCGACTGTTTTTTTTTATGTTTGTTACTTCAGAATTTTTGCCTGGGTGAACAGATTTTGATTATTCCCGTGTAGTCTCATTTTAATTTGGTCCATTTCTGACAATGGTATCTGTAAGAAATATCTGAATTTACGCGACAAAGACGAATAACTCAATATCACGCAAATCGATTCCGATGATTCGTGTTCGATAAATTACTCAAATTACTTAAAGTAATACGTACTTTGATTTTGTTAAACAAAAATAATTACAGAAATATTTCATAATTTACAAGTCGATGTCAAGTAAAACAAACACGCTTAGTAATTTGGTATTGTAGTAAAGTTGTCGTAGTATTAGTTTGACACCGACTTCAAAATTATAAAATCTATCCTTAATTTGTTTTGTTTAACAAAATCAAAGAACGTTTTACTTTATGTTAGTAAATTTATTTTTTAGTGTATTGTTTGAAGTTGGTTTTTTTTGTAAAAAAAATATTTATTATAGAATTGTTAAGTTTACTTTTAAGTTTACGTTTATTATTACGTAAATTATTAACTTAATTAGAAAATAATTAAATCTATAATATTAGTTATTCAAGAAAACATACTAAATTACATAGTACATAATTTTTTTACAAGTAACTGTTAGTGTTGATAACAAGGTGAAAATATTATTTGGCTAAGGTTTATTTTCTAACAGAATAGTTCTTTTTAAATTAATAAACCAACGTTTTAGGAAGAAATATTTTTTAGAATTATAAATATATAACGTAATGTGTATGTTGCAAATGTTTATAACATTTTAAGCGCATATTGCTTATCTATATTATAAAATAGGTTATTACAGTAAATTTAATAATATCGATAAGTATTGTAATTCTATATTTAATATTATATAATTTTACACATAGGAGTGATGCGGAAAATAATTTATATATTTATAGTCTATACAAATGATTTAATTTAATACAAAATTTGTAAAACATGTTAATAAAGTATATTTGTCTGACTATTTTATATTAACAATTTTGTTGTGTGCAGTTTATCGTAGCTCGATATCATTTCAATGTAATAATGATGCGAACATCACTAAATTATAGCGTCGGAATATACCAACATTAGCACTAAGGAAGAAGTATTGTACTTGACTGCCTTAAAACATTGATTGCTTTTTATTCTGTGTGAGCCTTAAAAATTTTACATTCTGCTACAGCATAATAATAATCTCAGAGTATTTGATAACTGAGAAATAAAATGTTTAAAGTGATATAAATAAATATATCATGCTAGTTCTTCAGTTGGTGAAACCCTTCACATCCGCAGCAAATTGCAAGCACTGGTTGAATCCAATATGGTGGTCGTTTGTTGTGGCTTTCAAGTGATTTGTTAAATATTTCATTTTTGTAAGTTATTTTGTGATTGTATCGTATAATTCAAATTGTTCAGTTAAGTTCAGTTAAAATAATAGCTTACAGCTTAGAGCATATTCTTTGAGAACATACCGACAAAATTTTAAAATCTTGGCAATTTACAAAAATATATATTTGATGAAGTGCAAAATATAAAATAGACTATTAAATAAAAATCTTTTATCAGTATGTCTGGCTATATAAAGTGAATAAGTGAGTGATCCTAATTTAAAAAACATAACAAAAAAGAATAAGCGCGGGATATGTGGCTTGAACTTAGTTAAGCGTCAATTGCATTCTTATTGCTGTTTTTTTTACTAATACCATTGGATTATATTTTTAAAACTGATAAATATTGTGTAATTTATAGAGTTAAAACATTGGTCTCTGTTATTTCTATTATATGTGACAATACGAATTGTTGTAGTATTTCTAACCTCAAAAATTGCCGGGTGCGGCTAGCGCATAGCAAACAACTGGTGCATAATTCGGTTTATATATTCTTTCTTAGGTCGCTAATGATTATTTTCACTTTTATTTCAGATGTTGATCTTTTTGTGATCTGTTCTAATTGATTTATAACAATGGACGAAAAAGAAATTATAGAAAAGCCAAGTGAGACGGAAAGCGAGAGCAAAGTAGATCCCACTACTGAAACCGAAGCAGAAAACCCCGAAGCTCAAAATACTGAAAGCGATACAACAACTAAAGTTACAAAGGAAACTTCTGAAAGTGGTGATATTCTTAGTGATAAAAATATTAGCAATATAAATAGTGATACTGAAGTTAATAGTGATATACAAAATAATTTGGACCATGATGTAAATAAAGAACACAGTGATAATATTGATAACAGTGATACTTGTGAAAATGTAGAAAAAGAGGATACTAATGTTGTAAAAGATGTACAAGATAGCTCTTGTGATTTACCAACTGAAAATGTGGAAAGTGAGGATAAAAACCCAGAAAAAGGTATTTTAGAGTGTTTTTTATAATATTAGAAAATGTCTGCAACCATTGTGGCTCAATGGAATAATATCTAATAGTAAACATGATATATTGTGGGTTCAAACCCCATAGGGCATTTCATAATTTTTAAATGATACTCTCTTTATTTAATAATTGTAATAGTTTCCCTTTTCTGATAGGCAAAACAATGTTGATTTCTACCAGTCAATATATAATATCTTGAAGATTGAATAGTAATCAGGAAATAGAGTTTTAACACTAGTTTTATCTCAATTTCGAAAATCAGCTTGTAATTTTGTAGGCTAAAACAAAAGGGCATTCCAGAGCTAGTAGAAAGATTTTCAGCCAAAGTATGAGAGTGATGCTTCACTGGAAGCTCACTTCAAAATAAACCAGACAAGAATCAACTACCATCTTGGATTATTGTTTTTATAAACAGATTGCCAAGTAGCAGCCTACATAAAAAAATAGTTTTGTCTGTCTATCTAATAAATATATTGTAATTGCCAGTCATGGCGCAGGGGCACAAAGTGTGACCCACTCAAGAAGATGAAATATTTATTTAAATTTAAATTACCATTTCTTCTCTCTGGTGTTGAGGCAAAGTGTGTCATTGAGTTCTGCCACTCAACATGCAATGCCTTCAGAATTTGGCAGAAACTTGGGACAGAGTGTTTAAACACTAGGTTCCCTCTGCCTACCTGGCTGTGTGCGGGGCATTTATTTAAATGTTTTTGCTAAAATAGAATAGACATATACATTGATTTTGGCTCAATTTTGTCTAGGAGAAATGTTTATATCCTGTTTATTAAGACCGAAGTGCAACATTAGCTTCTACAACCTGCCATTCAATGATGTTAATTATGAATATAATGAGAAGAGAGAGAGAGAGAGAACTGTCACTCATCTTATTATTCAATTGTTTAAAAAAAAATAATTTCATTTTGCAGAAGAGAAGCCAGATGTTTCTACACAACCAGAAGAGCAAACTGAGATAGAAAAAAAAACTGAGGATGTAGAAAAAGTTACAAGTTTAGAACCAACAACACAATCTGAAGAGGTTGCTTTGAAAGAGGAAGAACAAGAAAAAGAGAGTCCCCAACAAGACAATGAAGCTCCCGAAGAAGTGAAGGCTGAGGCAGATTCTGAAGAAAAGCCTGAACCAAGTACGTCAGATAAAGAAATTCCAACAGAAACCCAAGACTCAAGTCAACAAATTAATGAAAATAAAGATGAAGGTGATGATAAATCAGAGGTCAGGAAACCGGAGTTTGAAACCGCACCCAATTGCTCTATTGATGATCAGCAAGAAGATCACACTCAAGTAGGTTATATTGTTTAAAATATATAAAAGTACTTATGTTCACTTGGAAAGCCATCAAATTTTTAAGAAATTGTATAAAAAACAGTGAAAGAACTAAATGCCGCACTTTGTATTGTTATCAAGCTATGAATGTTAAAATAATTCAAATTATTTTTATTTCCCCCTCTGATATGGTGTTCAGTCAGTTCAACACTTAACTTAACTTAAACTCTTAATAATTATTTGAATTTGGGTAGAAAGTTAGAACAGAATGTCTTAATGCTAGGCTCTTATTACTCTTACATAGATAGGTTACTCATCTCTATTTACTGTATTTAAACTAATGTTTTAAATATTCTTTATTTGTATTTAATATTTCCAGGCATTAGATCCCTTTGATGCTTTGCTAAAAGATCGTTTAGATTCAATTGATACTCCAGGGCAGGCAAATTTGTCAACATTAAACATCAATGATGAAGATGATGATGATCATAATACCGACGTACATGCGGGTGATGATCAAGGTCATGATGATGGTGAAGATGAACATCCTCCAGGTAATGTAACTTAATTTTCTGTAGCAAAACATACTATTTGGCAGTTTATCTACTAAATTACGTTTTGGGGTCATGGCAATGCAGTTAGGCAGCATCTCACTGTACTGTAGGGTCGATCCTCATTTGAGGGAATGAAATTTCATCATTTTTCCTCTGGCATTTCTGGCAAAAAGCTAGAGAATGGAGATTTGGCACTTGATTCTCTCTGCATATTCTGCTCTATTCAGAATAAAGTGTAAAGCTAAACCTATGTTTCAGTACAGTTAATCTAGGTAACTTTGCTTCTTCAGGTAACATTGACAGTGGGATCTTGAACTAGTTCCGATCATTTTTCCCTATGAACAATACTATTGACTATTATTATTATATGTTTATTTTAATTAATAAATGTTAATTATAAAAACGAGAGAGAGATTTAAGACTCAGCGCAAGCAAAACACAAATATAGATGAAGATAATGTTACTTTAGCACTATTAAAATCTAACATGCAAAATTAATTTCCATCTGAAATTGAAAAAAATAAATATGATGGTGTTGTATCTACAGTAGATACCAGTAAAATTAGTATAAAAGAGCCAGGCTTCCACATAATTGATGATGATTTGAGGAATAGACAATTAATAGACAAATTCTTACAATTTTTTTGTTTGTAATTTATTTAAAAATTTTCTATTAAATGTGTTTTAGGTATTTTTAAATGCTGATTAAAAAAATATTGAAGTTTTTTTTCCATATATACAAGGTTAGGCAGAAGGGATGTAGACCATCTATTCTCCTGCTTTTTTCAAATTTCTTATAAAAAGTTCCTTATAAAATGTTATAGATGTATATTTAATATATGAATTGGTTTTTTTTTTCAGAGGATGACAGCAGTTTATCAGAACTTGTAGAGCAACCTGGTGCAGATGAAGAAGTTTGTTTGTTACCTGATACAGAAAGAGAGATCTCAGAAGCTGATAAGGCTGCCGCTGAAAAAGTTTTAGCAGAAAAACGGAAAAGGGATGAAGGTTGGTTTAAAAAAAAACGTGTTTAAGTATTTAATATCATATTTTGTTAACCATTAATAAAGAACTTTGTTAGTCTTTTCTTTTATATTGTATGTGTATTATAATACAGCTTTACTATTGGAAGTTTGAAATAGACTCTTTAAAACCAGGAACATGGTAAAAATCTAAATTAAAATTTAAAAATGTTTCTATTCACTCCATTTCAGAATCATAAATATTCATAATATATTTTTTTAAATACTTGACATGTAAAAACACCCAAAAGCCAAATTGTTCTCAAACTTGAAACACATTTTAATATTATAAAAATAAAGTACTGTAATAAATTATAGAGCACAGGTAATGTGAACATATTACATTTAAATGTTTTGTCATCGGTCAAATTATATCCTATCAATCATGAAATGCCTCCAGAATTTGACAGAAAGTGGGGAACATAGTGTCTTAACACTAGGTCCTTCTGCCTACCCTGCTGTGTGTGGGATATAGCTTACAAATCCTCTTATCTCTTCAAAACAGATAAATGGTGTATTATATTTTTAAAAAAGAAAAAATAATAGGTTTACATATATACATTTTGAAACCCTATTCGATAAGCTTTAAAATAATACCATAATCTCAAAAATCTGCACAATATTTTTGAATTTAATCGAATTCGAATCACAAAATATCACTAAAATTAAACGGATACAAATTGTTATGAACAATTTATTAAAGTTCCTCCTCGACCTGGTAGTAAGGGTTAGGACTGCTATCTCCTAGAGTAAGAATTTGTCTTTTGGAACCTTCTGTATACCCTGGATACAGCAGATGGGCTCAGACTTTGTCGACGAGCGACTTCTCGCTGGCTAAAGCCTTGTTGTACCAAAATGATAACTTGGGCGACTTCTTCTGGTCTTGTATCTATAGTGGCGACGAACTTCAGATAAGCGACAGATAAATGTGCGTTTTTTTTTAATTGACTTTATTTCTGTTGACCTGGGTTGATCTTTAATGAATATATATAAATGGAATGACTTGTGTGCGCTAATCAGGGGGGATTTTACGAGGTGCGATTAAGGAAGCGTCGCTTAAGGGGGTTTATATAGGGGATAGCATAGATAACTCATTAGTACTGTAAGGAGTGAATTTTACACACTTACATTCATATTTTCAAAAGTGGTGATTTTCTATTTTGTATAGGTGGGGCAATTCGGTTGCAGGCGAGTGTAGTTCATACTTAATATAAATAAATAAAAAAATATTTTGTTATTTTAAACAGAGGCAGCACTAGCAGCAGAATCAGCGGTACCCAAAGAGGAGACTGAGACGGAAGTGCCGGAAACCAGTGAAGAAACCCAGACTGAGGAAACCGAGCTTAACGCCGAAAACGCCGAAGACGCAAGCGACGCGATGGACGCGGATGTCAGTACTGAAGACCCTTCACAGGAGAATGGAGGAGGTAAAAGATATTTAGTTTTGTGAATTTAATGAGTAGGTTAACATGGATTTTTTTTATCCTACTTACAGCAGGGTAAATAAAGGGAACCTAGTAACAGTCTGTGTCCCACTTACCATCCATATAAGTTTATTATTAAGTCATGATCCTGGACGCCGCGCCTTTGTTAGCAGAGTGTGAGTGATTCCCTTAAGTGTTATTCCAAACCACAACATTTATATTTACGTTTTATATCAATTTAATTAGAAGATATTTTATTCTTTTAATAGTTACTATATCTATTTTGTTTTATACGAACAGATAAAGAATTTGAACATGAAGAAGCCATTGAGACTGAAGATAAATCATCATCTGATTCTATACAACAAATTAGTCCAGTTGACAAGACATGTGTACAGTGTAACAAAGAAAAATCATGTAATTTTAGATTTCCTATAAAAGATGGATTTAGTTTTATTTGTGAGATAGCATGCGTCAAATTATTCCAAGAAAAAAATCCCGGACAGTACGTAGTTGTTAGTAAAAAATATATGGTCGAAGAAATCTCACCCAAAATGCTCACATGCTCCGAATGCGAAGAGAAAAAAATGTGCTTCTTCTATTATAACTTTGATGGAGAAGACACAAATTATTGTTCTCTGGAATGCTTGCACAGTATGATGGCTTACGAGAAAGATCTCTACACCATCAAGAGGAAAAGGATCACTGTTGAAGAGAAAACACCGGAAGATGCCACTTGTTGTGTATGTGAGGAATTCAAGGAGTGTTTATATAGCTTAGTACGATATGGGATCTCTTTACATATTTGTGAACAGGTCTGCCTGAGGAATTTGAATGCTAAAGAAAACGGAAGGTATTTATTAAAAAAGAAAAGGGTTCATCGGGTTCCTCCGCAAAAGACGCAGACACCAGCGCGACCGGCAAATCCGCCATTACTTAAGTTAAAAGTTATTAGCAATGCTACAGATAAATATTTAGATGAAGCGTACAAAATTCAAACGAAAACTCCAGCAATGGTGCAGGCCGCCAGGGAGGAGAGGGAACGGACCTTCATTCGAACCTGCACACATTGTCACACCATACTCAGTGACGAGGAGAAGATGCTCATGTGGGAAGCAATGGACTTCTGTAATGAAGTGTGCCTAAGGAGATATCAAAACCTCATCGGCTCCAAATGCTCGAATTGTCACAACCCAGTACTGCACACGAGCCTAGGAAAATATTGCGTAAGATTCGGATACGATATACGGCAGTTTTGTAACTCGGCGTGTTTGGAGGAATTTAAGAAGGGCTTGAAAATATGTTGTTATTGCCAAAAGGATATATCGCAGGGTCATCAGGGGTTCCTGGCGCCGGTCGGTGATAAGGGCCAGTTTAAGGATTTCTGTTCGCAAACTTGTATGGAGAAGTTCGATCAGATGAGTAAGAATCCGGTGCCGCAACCGATGTGGGCGAAATGTGCGGTCTGCTCCATAGAAAAAGCGACAACTATCGAAGTGTTAGTGAACAAAGATGTTTCCCAGAGGCTGTGTTCGGATCCATGTTTTGCTGCTTTCAAATTTGTTAATAATATATTCCCAGGTACATACATACAACTTTATATTATTTACGGTATTTAATTGAAGCTATGAAAATCATTATTTCTTGAATAATAAATATAAAAAAAATATCTTCAAATAGTTATGTATATCATATATAGTTAGATTTCCTGATTTTGAATTGTTATGTTTTTGTTTAATATTTTTAAATAAATATATAAATCAGCTTCACGCTGTATCCCGCACACAGCAGGGTAGGCAGAGGGAACCTAGTGTTAATACACTCCGTTCCCCACTTTCTGCCGGATTCTGAAGGCATTGCGTGTTGAGTGGCAGAATTCAATGCCGCGCTTTGCCTCGACACCAGAGCGAAGAAATGAAACTATAAATTTAAGTAAATATTTCATCTCCTCGAGTGGGGATCGAACCCATAACCAGTCGGTTTTACAGTCACGCTTTGTGCCACTGCGCCATATAAAATATTTTTAATTTAATAAATTTTATTATTTCTTCCAGATCAATGTCGTTGGTGTAAAAAATATTTTGAGCGGAAATTGAACATGTTCTTTACAATATACGACGGCTCGGTGCCCAACTGTTTCTGTTCCAAGTCCTGTATGAACATATACATAAGTAACTCCAGACACATCGTACCCTGTAATTGGTGTAAAGTGAAGAAATATAATTTCGACATGATTAAACGGTCTCAGTCCAACGGGCAGTCTATTATGATGTGCTCTCTCAACTGCTTGAATCTCTATCTGGTGTCGGTGAATGCGGTGTCTTCGAGACGGTGAGTTGAGTTCTTTTATCATATATAGTTATTTGAGGGTCAGTCGTCTCGCAAAGGGTATAAGTGTGTGAGTGTAAACGCAACAGCTTGTATCATTCGAGGAAATGAAATGTTTATTTTTTTTATTTTCTTGCTCTGGTAATGAGATAAATCGCAGCGTTGAGTTGCGCCACTCAACGTGCAATGCCTACAGAATTCGATACAAATAGGGAAACAAAAGTGTCATAATGGGAAGGGTAAAAAAATAGGGAATAAAACTAGATCCCCAGATTCCTTCTGCCTATCCTGTTACGGGATAGAGCATGAACTTCTTATTGGAGGGCAAACCGCTTAGTTATGTAACGCGTTACGGCGCCAGTCTGTCTGTCTTCTCTTTCTCGCATGCGGCAGCGGCAGGCGGGTTCTTCTCTCACTCTAACCCACAGCGCTAGCTGTATTTCAGATAGACGCGATAAACATATACTGTTGATAGTGAGCATATAATCTAAAACTATCACCGATTTTGAAGGCGATACAGTTTTAGGTAGCGGTATAGTGTTAGCTTGAATAAAAATATAATGGAACAAGCGGAGGCGGAACATTACAGAATCTCCTAACGAAAGGTTAGTTTAATTATATAATATAACACGATTTATCAATAATAAGCATGCATCAAGTCACGTCACAGCGTCTATGTTATTTACTGAAGAAACATAATTACAAACTTAGAAATCATAATTTTATACATACACGATACTTAGCTTACAATATATTAAATAATATCCGATATATGCTAGTAAAACATTTCATCGCTGTAACATCTATAAAATTGTTCATTTAATTGACTGTGAAAAATCACACCCTAAACAATTACTTCATATTGCTTTTAGTATTAATCTCAAATATTTACAACAGAGGTTCTCTTTATTACGCCAAATAATGACTCTACTATGAAAAAAAAGAATCACTCTCAGAAGATTTAACAGCATTAAGCCTCAAGAGACTGATATACAAGATCATCATTCAACCGGTTCTTTTATACTTCAGCGAATATTGGCCAGCACTATCTCGTCACACTCAGGAGCTTCACCTCACTGATTTAAAGATGCTGAGATGGATGTGCGGCGTAACGCGATGTGACCGCATACGCAACACATTCATTCGAGGTAGTCTTGGGGTCCGTGACGTAGCGAAGAAGCTCCAAGAGCGTTGCGCGCCGGCCTAGGAACTATGTCGGATGGAAGTGCCTTGCTATGTCTGTCTCTGGAGTTAGACAAGGAAGCGCTGGTTGGATGTCGTGATGCAGGACATTAGAGCCAATAGTCTAAACACCGAGGACGTTACAGACCGCGCAAAGTGGAGTAGGTTAAGCAGGAAGGCAGACCCTGGCAACATACGCCCGGAATAAATGCCAGGAGGAAGAAGAAGATCAACGTTTCATTGAGTTCATTTCAAACAAAAGAGAAATGTCACTTTTTACAATTAATTGTTAAAGATGATTAATTGAATGATTATTCTAAAATACTTCCATCTTTTAAACGTATTGTGCAACTAAAGCGTTAAAATACAAGAGCAAGAGGCGAAGTAATTTATCAAATATGGAATTAAAAAATTATAACGCTACAAACTTTAATATGGCTAAACAAACATATATATTTTTTTAAACATTTTTAAAGTTGTTGTTGTTATTCCACACTTAGGAAAGAAAAATACTTATTTAGAAAAGGCGCAAGTTCCAGTCCCGCTATGTTAAAATTTTTAATACGTTTTCTAAATAAGTAAAATGATATTTGTGATTTGTGTATATTGGAATGTATCAGAGAAGCAAAGCAAGAAATTATTACTGTACAACAAAGTATTGTATAATTAATTCATAAGCAGCTTTTAATTTATACACAAGAAGGTTCTGCTTTACTTAACGAAAACTATTATAAAATTCCGTTAATTGTAACCAGAGATTTCAATGGTTATTTTGTTGCTGAGCAAGCTAAAGAAATTGTATCGTTTCTACATTCAAAATTACAATAAAAAAAATTATTAATAAACCAGAAGAACCTAAAACAAGCCATGGAACTGCACTTGATGCAGTCTTCGCAAGATTTTTAATCGACATACAATGTAAAAATTTCGTTGCTTATTGAGCTACCACAAGCCAATTGTTAGTTTAATAAAATTAAATAATGTCACAAACTTCTAATACGTACGTATTCAAGAATTGTAATTAAAAATAAAATATATTTTATAATCAATAAAAGATTTTTATTAATAAATAACCTTTCTTTACATTATCGTATAAGTAATAATCCAAGCTTTTCTCTATTTAAACAATTTCAATATTAAGTAGTTGTATCTTAGATTAGTTTAAATTATCACTTTCTGTCGGGCATCCCGATACGCTCAAGTTTTACTTATTACTAGCCGCCCCCGTGCGGCTACGCCCGCTTAAAATATACGAATGTTTATTTAAGAAAAAATCGACCAAGTGCGAGTCGGACTCGCCCACAGAGGGTTCTGTACCAATTTCAGGATTTTGATTGGGAAATATCGTGTAGGTTTTGATGGTGCGGCGAATGAATGAACTTAAGTTTATTAACTTTATTAAATTACAGTTTGGTATGAAATAAACTAATAAATGTTTATTTTTCGGTTCTTTCCCTATATTTGTATTGTCAAATCTTAGTCAAGTACGCCAGAGGTTTTCATTATGCGATGAATCTCGTACAAAAAGAAGCAAAAATGATACATAAGTGCTCATATCTTTTATTTAGCTAAGATAGAAGCTTAATTTCTGTGCTTCAAAGAATTGGACACCTGAATATCTGATATTAAATTCAGATTGATACCTAAATGCAATCTCAAGTAAAATGGTCTTGACAGACGGACAACAAAGTGATCCTATAAGGGTTTCGTTTTTTTTTCTTTTGAGGTACAAAACCATAAAAATGTTTTTTTTTTAGTTTGGTTAAGCATTAAATAATTCGTAACAAACGCACAGACAAACAGATAAATAAATGTAAAAATCATTGTTTTGTGTTCTACTACATTAATAAAATTTTTCCTTATATACCTTCCATGTACAGAGACTGATTCGTTATAATTTTATTATAAGTATAGATAATTAAAAAGTTTAATTTCTTTAAATTGTTAGGACAAAATGTGACATGTGCAAGATGACGGAGCTGGCGCAGTACCACCTCACCATGTCGGACGCGACAGTGCGGAACTTCTGCACCTACCAGTGCGTTATGACATTTCAGGTACATTTAAAGCTCCTTTTTTTTCAGCTTCACGTTGTATCCTAAAGAGGCAGAGCCATAAGGAGCCTAGTGAGTGCTAAGACAGTCCGCTGCACAATTTTCGCTGAATTCTAAAGACATTGCGTATTGAGTGCCGGAACTTAACGCCGCTCTTTGCCTCGACACCAGAGCGAAGAAATGAAAATATTAAATGTTTCGTATCTGCTAGTGGGGATTGAACCCACAACCTATCGCGTTTAGGGTTACACGTAACGACCGGCCGCATTCATAGATTACTTTACATAAATTAAATCAGCTTCACGCTATATCCCGAACACAGCAGGATAGGCAGAGGGAACCTAGTGTTAAGACACTCCGTTCCCTACTTTCTGCCGAATTTTGGAGGCATTGCGTGTTAAGTGGCAGAACTCAACGCCGCGCTTTGCCTCGACATCAGAGCGATGAAATGGAAATATAAATTTAAGTAAATATTTCATCTCCTCGAGTGGGGATCGAACCCACAACCAGTCGGTTTTACAGTCACACTTCGTGCCGTTGCGCCACGACTGGCCTTTTTTATATGTAACAATTAATTAATATTTTTAATCTTCTATTCAGTGATAGATGTATATGTGATACAAATAATTTATAAATAGTCATTGGAAAGTGAGTTACTGTAGGCGCCATGTATGTAGCTCACTTAGAAGAATATTAACATGATATTAAATAAAAGATAAAAATAATTAAAGAAAAGTGAAGAGCGAAGGAATCTATCTAAGTACTTTAGAGATTATAGATTTTTTTATATAAACTGTTGACAGGGTCAGTACTCGAAGCAAGCATTACCGATGGTGCAGTCTGGTGAAACCGCCGACCAACAAAAAGCTGTACCCACAGGTGCTCCTAGAAGAACATATTCTGCAGCTACTCACAAAAACAATGGTATATATTTAATATAAAATTAATAAGTAAACTAAAAATATTATAAATAAAAATAAATGATTTATTATTTTTTGTAATCCAAAAAATACATTCTTCAATGAACTTAAAATATATTAGAAATTTTAGAAATCTTTCTCTTTTCTATTCTCTTCTTAGAAACATTAAAAATATTTTAATAGAATTTATTGATTTCAATTATTACACATAAACGATCAATATTCTGTATCTTTGTTTACAGCATCAAAAAGCCAACAGCGTTCATCATCTGGTATGCCAGTTATTTCAAATGTCCAGTCTTTAGCGCCCCCGCCGCCCCTCGTCCATAGTACAAGGGCCAAGTCGAAGCGACATCAGCAAGCTCAAGCACAGGCTGAACAAGAACCCCCTCAGGCCCCCAAAACACCCCCTCCTCCTCCCAAACCCCTCACCCCACCTCCTCCTTTACCACCCAAAATATACAACCATGTTATAGTCAAAACTCTACCCCCACACGAAGTAGCCAATAAAGCCACCATGACGAAACCCATGATGGTCTCTAAAGGAGTCTCGTGCCGTCCCCATCCGTGTACTAAGGAGTGTCAAACTGACCCCAGTTTGGAAAGGCGAGTACTTATACCTGTCCCTGTACCCATTTACGTCCCCGTACCTTGTGTGATGTGGTCGTTGCCGTTTCCTGTACCTGTCCCTATACCCATACCAATACCTACTCCTGTTTTTATACCAACTACAAGGAATTCTGCTAAGGGAATAATGAAGGAAATCAACAAAATACATGACAAAATGCCAACGGATCCGTTTGAAGCTGAGCTCCTCATGATGGCCGAAATGGTGGCAGGTGATAAGAAGAAAGACCAGAGTGATTCTGATACTGAAGATGAGAATGGTAATCTTTTTATACCATTTTTCAGTTGAATTGTAACTATTAACTATAGAATTCTTTTGTTTTTTTTTTTTTTTTTTTATTAGCTTCACGCTGTATCCCGCACACAGCAGGGTAGGCAGAGGGAACCTAGTGTTAAGACACTCCGTTCCCCAATTTCTGCCGAATTCTGGAGGCATTGCGTGCTGAGTGGCAGAACTCAACGCCGCGCTTAACCTCGACACCAGAGCGAAGAAATGGAAATATAAATTTAATTAAATATTTCATCTCCTCAAGTGGGGATCGAACCCACAACCAGTCGGTTTTGCAGTCACACCTCGTGCCGCTGCGCCACGACCGGCCTCACAATTCTTTTGTTTCTTCCAATTTTTTTTAAATTCTACATTTTCACGTAATTCTTTATCTATTTTTCTTTGCAGAAGAAGGTTTCAGTCCTGTTGGAGGCATGGATGGTAATAATGCTTTTGGTGAGGATATGCTTCAAATGGCACTAAAAATGGCCACCGAGTACGAAGACCAGCCTGTGGACTTGGAGTCGGCCATGACAGCTAATACAATTACACCTAGCTCACATCCAGGCATGCCAGGTTAGTTGTCTAAGCGGTTTAAGGATCTAAAATTTAATAAAGAAAAATTGAAATTCCCAATGTTTAGTTTAAAATCCTCTCTATATGGCATGACTTTTCAATAGTTGTGTTATACTCCGCGGCAGGTCTGGAAGGCGAGAGCATGCACCAGCACATGATGGTGCTGGAGCAGCAGCGCGCGGTGGCGGCGCTGCGCGCGGGCGGGGGTGGGGGCGGCGCGGCGGCGGCGGGCGCAGTCGCGCGCAAGCGGCCGCCGCCGCCGCCCGCGCGCCGCCCCAAGCGCCGCCGCGACCCCGCGCCCGCGCCCGCGCCCGACCCGCCGCGCGAGCCGCTGGAGAAGCCGGACGCCAACATGTGTCTCAAGGTACCAAAGCAATTCAGATAGCTACGCAAAACTCATTTTAACAAATTTTCTCACTTTTCATTATTTTCTTCACTAGTCCACAATGTACTAAAGTTAAAAAAATCTAAGTTAGTTAATAGTAGGGAGGCCAAAACTCATCGACAGTACTGTGCAACAGTACTACAGACGCTCACCTGTAATGGGTACTGAGTACTACTGAGAATCATCGCGGGTTCACTGGCCACCGCGCAAATCTACAAGGAAACTATATACTATAGTAGTCTATACTGTAGTTGTAGACCACGCTAATGCTCAAAATCAGACTTAATGCGCTCAAACACAAGACAATTACTATTTACTTTCTTTATCTTTTCTGATATAGATAATATTATAACAAAATTTAAACTATTTTTTTTGCTTTATGAGTAAAAAAATTATAATATGTCTATAAATATTCAAGTGGTAAAAAGTAAAACTTATGAAAACAGTGCAATGTTAATTATATTTTTGAGTTATAGGTAAAAATAAATAAATTATTGTCCTACTGGTAACACAATTATTCTTTTTCTTATCTAACTAGAATACGAAAATCGTATTCCCATTAATTTAAACAACAAAATCATATATAGAAAACTATAACCTATTCTATAAAACACATATTATTTATAGTACGACAATACCGTTATTGCGAAGAAATGGAAATGTACATTTAAAATAAATATTTCATTTCCTCGAGTGGAGATCGAACCCACAACCAGTCGATTTTACGGTCACACTTTGTGCCCCTGCGCCACGACTGGCCTCAATATCAATTAATTCAGATATTAAATATAAATAATATATTATAAATAATAATTGACCAATAATATACTTGTTTGCAGTATACGTTTGGCGTTAACGCATGGAAGCAATGGGTGATGACGAAGAATGCGGAAATCGAGAAGAGCTCAATACGACGGAAACCTTTCAAATCGGAAATATTACAATTGACAGCTGACGAATTAAATTATTCCTTGTGTTTGTTCGTGAAGGAAGTCCGGAAACCCAATGGGAGCGAATATGCTCCGGATACTATTTATTATTTGGTTTTAGGTATGTTATTTATAATAATTTATCTATATTTTTTACCTTTTTGGAGTATTATTTCTCATTTAGGAGAGAAAAATACTTATTTCAGAAAACATGTAACGCATTTTGGGGAGTGGGAGTGGGAATCGGAAGTGTCTTAATGGAAACGTAGTGTCTTAACACTAGATTCCCAGGTCTTCTCTGCATACCCTACTACATGCGGAATACAGCATGAAGCTAAAAAAAATTACAGATTTCAAGAAGTTTAAATCCGCTAAGTTAAATTTTTTATACATTTTTTAAAAAAAGTGCTACTAGCACTACACTACCCTACCATCAACCAGTCAATATTTATATAGATAAGAATGGTTGTGATAATACTGATTTTTTTTGTAATTAGTAGTTTTTGTATGTATAACATATTATGTTATATACAAATAAATAATCATATGTATTCTAGTTAAAGTTTTATGTGAATTAAAGAACCATATGCTCCTTTATTCAAATAGAACAGTTAAATTTTGTATCCTTTTTTTCTTAATTTTAGTTTAATTCATAGTATATTTAAATTCTTATTCATTTTGTTCCATTGCAGGTATACAACAGTATTTGTTTGAAAATGGTAGGATAGACAATATATTTACGGACCCATACTATGAGAAATTCACCGATTGCTTGGACGAGGTGGCTAGAAAGTTTTCCGTTTTATATAATGACTCACGTGAGTATCAAATGATTTTCAATTCAACACTTTATTACATCTTATTGACTCTTAGATATGCTAGTGGTTTCTTAAAACGTCAACTTAAAATGATAATAATTAGTGATATTTAAATAAAAATTGTTAACCTAGCAATATTATTATTTTGACGTTTTTAAATTTACATATTTTTATTTGGCGCCTGTCGTGGTCCAGGGACAAAGGCATGCGACTGTAACCGCGAAAAGTTGTGGATACGGCTCCCATTCTAGGAAATGAATTATCTAATATTTTCATTTCTTCGTCCTGGTAACGAGCCAAAGCGCGGCGTCATGTTACACCATGCAATAACTTTATAATTTGCGGTAAACTGGGGAACGCAAGCGTCTTAATACTAGGTTGTCAGGTTCCCTCTGCTTATCCTGCTATGTGCTGTATACAGTATTTTATATACCTACATTTCTATGGAAATGTCAAATTAATTCATAATAGTGCTAGAAATGGGAAGCGGTTAACGGTTTCTAAAAACAAGATTAGAACATATTTCGTCTATTTGTTGTAATTATTAAGAGAAAGAGATTCTATGGAATTGTAATAAGTGATATGTATCACCCAATAACAATACTTCACACTTTTGTTTTTTTTTCGACTTAGATTTATTGCTGTTGACCTGGACTGTCTTGACAACGTCACCGGGCGGGCTTCCATTGCATTGTTTATATAGTCTTTTTCACCTACATCTCCCCTTTTTTAAACGAGTTTGCTAATAATATAGATTTAAATAGAACACCATTATTGGTTTTAAATACATATCAAATCATTATTAATGAAATCATTATTGTTTATAATGCTTAATATAACGGAATATTAAAATTAAATGGTTATTTTAATGTTGTAACATAATTTTTTGCAGAATACATAGTAACGCGAGTGGAAGAAGAGCATTTATGGGAAAGTAAACAGTTGGGTGCGCATTCGCCGCACGTTTTATTATCTACGCTTATGTTTTTTAACACGAAACATTTTAATTTAGTTGTAAGTATGAATTGATTTGTTGAATTGTGTTCAATATTTTTGTTGTTAGTTCGAAATCTGTGGACTATAGAAATCATGTTTTTGGCACCCACTTAGCGTGTTTAAATAGCTATATATAATTCACCTCACGAAATAAGCATAATTTGAATTTTAAATAAAGAAATAATAAGGATATATATATTTTTTGTTTCGTATCGTAAATCTTACAGCTTATGTGAGTTCTTTTTGTTTAGAGTCGGAAATATAATATGATTTTTTTAATGCAAAAATACTATTGTAATTTTTTTTCCTAATAACCAAAAGAAATATTACACATATTTATAATTTCAATTAATTTTCAGACAGTAGAAGAGCACATGCAGCTATCGTTCTCACATATAATGAAACATTGGAAACGGAATCCGAATCAACCAGGGCAAGCCAAAATACCTGGCTCCAGGAATGTGTTATTAAGGTTCTACCCTCCCCAGTCAGCTTTGGGTAAGCTAATGACATTTTTTTTAATTTGTAATTGGTCGGATTGCAAGCGTTTATAATGATATTTAATTTTTTATATTTTATATTTATTGTTGTAGAAGCAAATTCAAGAAAAAAGAAAGTGTATGAGCAACAAGAGAACGAAGAGAATCCACTTAGGTGTCCTGTTAAGTTGTACGAATTTTATATTTCTAAGTGGTAAGTTCTATATTACAAATATTTATTGAATGTTTTTAGTTTAGTGACTTAAATGTAATTGTGTAGAATCCTAGGAATTATTATTCAAGAGATATGTACATACTATTTAGATGGAATGCATCTAAGTTTGAATGCGAGTAACAATTATTCATCACCACAAGGTATTTGAAAGAAATATATGAATATGTGGTATGTAAGAACAGTGAAAGTGTTAATATTAGAACAAGTGAATGAAGTAATATATCTGGGAAGTATGTTTAGCAGATATGTCTATCTGTCGGTTAATGGTGCCGTAAACGTCAGCACGACTGCACGCTTGGCCGTACACAATGCAGTTTTGGTAGCGACGCTATTAGTAATATGGCAGCGAAATGCTGTAGTGTAAAAAAAGTGTTAATGCTATGAAGAGGTGATCTCTTCGTAAGATGTAAGAAGTCATCTTAGTTGATCGCATGAAGCGATACACAAAAGAGAGGTACAAGCGAGGATGTCTCGATGAAAATAAAGAAGGACGTGCTCAATTGGATTGGGCACGTCGAACGAATGAACGATGAAAGAATGAAAAAAAAAAGATTTATAAAGGAAAAGTGAGCAATAATAAAAGCAGGAGCAGATCTTGGTTTGCCCTGCGAAAACACAGTATCGATGATTCTACTCTAGGGTATGCAAATGTGAGTTGATGACTAGGCAAGTTAAAAGAGGTACGCAGAGACGAGAAAGCGTTTACCGCTCCATTCTCTCTAATGAATAAAGCGTGAAATTAAAAAATAAGTCTGGTTTTAATTTGAAGCTGTCCGAGTGTTGATTTGTTTGTAATATATGCGGTTGCAGCCCGGAGTCGGTGCGCACGCGCAACGACGTGTTCTACCTGCAGCCGGAGCGCTCGTGCGTGCCCGACTCGCCCGTGTGGTACTCCACGCAGCCGCTCAGCCGCGCCGCGCTCGCCAAGATGCTGCACCGCGTCAAGATGGTCAAGGAGATCAACATCGCGCTGCTCACCAGCTAAGGTCCATTGCTTCTTTATGTACTACATTTCAACTAAATAAACATTATTTATTTATTAACATTTAAAGTACATTTATTAGAATTAAAATAAATACATGTAAGCAATATTACTATTACATTAAAAGTTTAGTAACACAAACTGCGACGTTGAATACCATAGGTGAAAAAGGACAACGGAATGTTTTAACACTGGCTTTAAAAAAATAAAATGTTTGAAATTCAATTAATAATGATAGATGCAGGGGTACAAAATGTGACTTTAAAATCGAGTGGTTGTGGGCTCGATCCCCAAAGTGGGGAACGCAGTGTCACTAGGTTCCCTCTGCCTACCCTGTTGTGTGATTTAATTTAAATTAATAATTAATATGGAAAAGAGTACGGACCAAATGTTTGTACAGTTATCAGTTTTCAAATAAAATAACACTAGAGGTTATCTCAGCCTATTCTGCAATATAGGATCGAACATGGTGCTGGAAGAAAAATTAAATAAATAATTATTTTTATTTACAGATTTTATTTCACAATCATTTGGTGGCTTTGACGAAACTAAATCAGTTGACTGCAGGATCCCACAACAGTCTCACGCGGCTTTGTTTAGGAGATGACATTAAATAAATGAAGTGTTGATACCAACAAATGGTTTCCTTATGGTTGTAAAGATGGTTACAATGTATATTTTTTCTACTTTGTATATCTAACTGTGAACAGACAGTAAAAATATTGAAAATAAACTTATGATAGAAATCTTTTTTATGCAATGAATTAGATTTTAAGTATTTTATGTGAGCCGTTGTATGTACAGGTATATATTGACTGTGGAATCTTTGATTTATATTATATTCGGATTTTATTTATGAATGTAATTATATCAGAAATAATGTTACTTGATTACATTACAATATTAATGTGAGAAATTTTAAATTGTATATAACCACGCCAAGCGACTTCGTCATTCTTTGTTTTTTTAAATAAATTGTATAGATATAATTTTAAGGATTTATCTTTTTGAGAATCGGCGATGAAACTCGAACAGTGCCAGGACGTGAATTTATATTACTTTTACGTAATATCGATATAGATGTAAGAGAAAATTCCAAGTTTTTTTTAGTTGTGAATGCACTTGCTGTAGTAAGTAGCATTCTTTTTATAAAGCGTAAATATAATTATAATATTCTCACAGATAGAAATTTTTATTGATATAAATAATAATTTAGATAAGAAGTCAGATTCGTATAATATTTTAAGTATATAAGTGTCAGTTGCGAGGTTGAGGTAGTTTATTACTGTGTAAAAAGAATACTGATTCTCGTAAAATGTGTTTTATTTACTCCTTTATCGTATATATAAATATATTTATTGACGTTTACTTTAAAAGTGTCAATATTTATTAATACACTTGAGAACGATGACAGTCACGATGTCGCATATATGAGAGGAACTTATTTTTAATTACAGCGGCGTAGTATAACAATATTCAAAGTAAATGGACAAACATGTGGGCTGTGCTCATATTTCTTGAGTTGCCCGTATAATAAACGTACTTTTTTATCATTAATATAAATATTTACCGGTAATAAATGTTAAGTTCTTTAGAGTTCTAAAAAAGCATTGACCACAGCGATTCTCTTTCAAGGTACACTATTCATCATCTTTCTCTTTCGGTAAAATAGATATCCTCGGTGTCTTCATTTTGAACAATGACATCCAGTTCCATCATCTTTCGAATTGCAAAGCTAAATTAACTTCTAAAGAACTTGAGTTGCTAAAAAGTTTAAATCATTATTTTATACCTGAACATTTAATTTTAACTTTTAAAGTTCCGATATAATATAACTTGAACAATATTTAGAATATTGTATAGTTTACAAAATAATATTTTATTGCATTACAAATTAAATAAAAGTTGCAATTGTCTTTTTTAAAATAATATATAAGTTATATATAATTTTAGCAGAATAAATTCTTCACATCACCTTTCGTCAAATTATTACAATTTGAAAAATTACAACTTAAATAAATATCCAATTTTTTATATTGACTGGAATACTAAATGAAAAGTAAATTTGTATTTACTAAATAAAAATAATTGTATATTAAATATTTATTATTGTTAAATAAAATAATTTTGAATACAATACACTGTTTGCCATAGCAAGATAGCATTTACGAATTCTAGCAACATTATGTGAATCGTTTGAATGAATGAGAAATAGTACGATTTTTAAAGCTAAACAAATGAAATGTAAAGTCGCTAAAGTGGCAAGAAAGTGACTTGTTCGGATCTCCCTGTCATGCACTCCGCGATACCTTACGAGATGGAGCTACGAAAAAATAGATCAATGCCTTTATAATACAGCCATGTAGCCGCCGCGCTGTGAACATTTCGTTGCCGATAATCAATTTCATTTTATTATATCCATTTTTAATATATTTTACCAACGGTTTATTGGCAAGACACGCGGAAGTATTTATGGATTTTAAAAAATTACGTAGTGTTTAAATTTTCATTGTTGTTTACGATGATCTATAAAAAATATTTACATCGAACGCCATTACTAGTAGCATGTATAGTAAATTAACGGTGCAGAGTGATTTTGAATGTTAGAGTATGTATTGGATACACTATTAAAAAAGTAATTCGTATTTTTTTGTAAAAAGAATATATAATTCTTTTCAATTTTGGCGGGAGAACTGGCACGTTGTTTTGTAATTGTTAAATGGTGATCTGTCAGCTGTCGTCGTCTGGCCTTCACGACGCCGTAGCTGGACGTCCATGGTCCCGTAGATTTTAAGTGTTAAATTAACAGTGTAATAGTGAAATTTGTGGTGTGGCACGATCCATGTGGAGTTTTGATGATGCGTCGCGACTAGACGCGGATATGGATGGCATGCGAACGTGCCCAAGCTACGAGGCCGGGTTTGACGCGTGTGATCCGTTAGGGTCGGTATTTGAGTGGTCGGGGCGTGGGGCTGCCAGGGTCCTGAGGCGGCGCTGCCGCAGCGAAGGCGTGGACAGATCGCCGTACGAGGATGTGACGCGTGATTTCTACCGATCATCCGATACTAATACTCGCCATCACCGCGCTGTGCCAAACAAGAGTTACTTCACCATAAACAACGGACACGATCATCGCTTCGATAGGTTTCATCACGAGTGTTCTCTGCCCGCATCTCATAACGGTGACTACATAATGGCTCACGAGAGTAACTTGCACCACAGGTGAGTTATAGTCTTGGACAGATCATAACCTTCATAGTATTTAAAACAAAGCTGTAAAAACTAAATCAGTGCTTGCTTTTTTTTAGTTACCAGCCAGGAAGAACAAGATTTCATAGATCAAGCCCCACCAGACCTCTATTAGTGAATACAATGTCAAATACTAAGTTAGACGACCGGTTACCAAAAGTTGAAGAATTGCTTGAGAAAGTTGATCAGGAGATGATGGAAGTTACAATGGCGAAGCAACCTTTAAAATCAATACTCAATAATCCATTGCCAAAATCTCAGCTTCAGAGTATATTAAAAAAAACTAAAACCAGAACGTACCAAGAACCAAAATTATGCGAAGGTAGGAGAAGACAAAGGGCATCTAGTGAATCGGACAACTTCTATTGTAATTTCCATATAAGCTCACCTATACCAGGCTATGAAAGGTTAGTTTTAAGGTTAGAAATGTGTACATGCTTAGTGATTGTTTTTTAATAAAACACCAAGAGGCCATACTTAAATTGTGTCACATGTCTACTTCCCAGAGGTGGGTTGATAAAGTGTGACAATGAGTGGAAAGGGATCCCAAATGTTATGACATCATATGTGATGTCAAAAGGCAAACAATATTGTGATTTGTGTTTTAAGTAGTAAAATTAAAATATAACTTTACACTAGAAAAGGGGGAAGGGGGAACATTTTGGCGACATTTACTTCAAATGCTGTCAAAAGGATGGGGTCTAAATATCATGAAATAACTGTAATGTCATTTATCAATGAACTCGTAATTACTCGACAACATGACAAAATAAATTCTAGTTGGTTGCTAATTTATGTACATAATATGTGATATGTGAAAGCCAACTTAAATTTTTAAATGAAAAATATATTAAAAATAAATATTTCAATAATTAAATAAGACAATATCAAAGGTTCAACCGTTATGTTCTTTTAATTATTATGAAAAAAATATTTATTATATTTTGTTATATAGTTTACTTATGAGTATTAATTTTATTTCAGTCATTTATCTTATCTATCAAATAATATGAAACGGGCAAAGGATAATTCTGGTACAGGATATTCATATGGCACAGGAATAGGGGCTCTAGGAAGCTCTCCTGCGAAAACTCCTTCAAATTATTCAAAAAACACAAGGTGTATTTGTCAAGACCAAGTTATTATAGCACCAAAGGATGATGTGTACAAAATGCATGTTTTACGAACTACAGCTATTAATAATGAAACAGATGTTGTGGTAAGTTTCATTTGCATGCATATTTTGTCTTAGATACAGGATTATACATACAGTGGAATAGATAAAAATAATCTAGTGTCAAGACACTACATTCTCTCTTAACCACACAAATTTGAAATATTGCGTGCAAAATGATAATGTATATATTTTTTATGTTTTGCTTTATCTGTGTGAACCTGGAGACACACTGTGTTTTCCATTTTTCTTCAAATTCTGGAGGCATTGCGTTTTGAGTGGCAGAACTTAATGCCATGCTTTGCATTGTTGCCAGAGTCAGAAAAATTAAAATATGAAATATTTGATTTCCTTGAATCGAAATGGAGCCCACAATCCTCCATTGCCTCTGTGCCACAACTGGCTTTTATCATTGTCAAACTTATCTCAATTACAGTCAATATATTAGATTGCATATTAGGTGGAAATTAAAAGCAATAACTTTCCTTTAGGAAATTTTATGAGAGTTTGTTATATTGTAAATTTGACCTAGTTACTTTATTGAGACAAAAAACAGAGTATCTTAAAACTAGATTTCTTATTTGTGTTTGTGTGGGATACAGTGTGAACCAAAAAGAAATAAGGAGTACTTAGGATTTTAGTAGTATTTATATAAAATTATTTAACATTTTCCAAGTCATATATTAAAAATTATGTCCTTGATACTTTGTTGTAAACAATCTATATTAAATTTCTATTGTAATTCCTATTTTATTAAGGTGATTCATAATTAATCCATTAAAAAATTGTTTCATATATAGGTTTTGAACTCTAAATTCATAGTTTAATGCAACAATTCCTCATTGTAAACCGTTTCCGTTTAAAACTTAAATATTTATCAGCTTGAATGAATATAATTAATTCTGAGATATTTATAATCATATTGTTAAAAAAAAATTCACATGGTGTCTTCATTATTTGCTGCTAACAATTCTTTAAAAAAAAATTGAATCAGCTTCACGCTGTGTCCTGCACACTGCAGGGTAGGCAGTGGGAACCTAGTGTTAAGACACTCCGTTCCCCACTTTCTGCCGAATTCTGGAGGCATGGCTTGTTGTGTGGCAGAACTCAACGCTGCGCTTAGCCCCGACACCACAGCGAAGAAATGGAAAAGTATAAATTTAAGTAAATATTTTATCTCCTCGAGTGGGGATCGAACCCACAACCAGTCGGTTTTACAGTCACACTTCGTGCCGCTGCGCCACGACTGGCCTCCACAATTCTTACTAATTATATAATATTGATTTATATCTAATACTAGATAACTTCGCCCCCTTCTCGCTTCGCGTGCTATGGACCGTTCACTTCACTCGCCTATATGATAAAAAACCTCTTTGAAGACAACAATTTAAATATTGTTGACATTTACTTCTTACTGACTTTATACACAATATTCATGTAATTTTTTTTTGCATATATAAAATCGTAACAGACTAGTGATGGAAAATTATAAGAAATAGTCTGATTTGTGATATTTAATAACGTAAAAGAACCAAACACAATGATTTTTAAAAATTTTATGTGTTTGTCTGTGCGTTTGTTCACGCTAATCTTAGAAACAGTTTAACCAATTTCATTGCAGTTTTTACTACTGTACTGTGAGGCCGGTCGTGGCGCAGCGGCACGAGGTGTGACTGCAAAACCGACTGGTTGTGGGTTCGATCCCCACTCGAGGAGATGAAATATTTACTTAAATTTATATTTTCATTTCTTCGCTCTGGTGTCGAGGTTAAGCGCGGCGTTGAGTTCTGCCACTCAACACGCAATGCCTCCAGAATTCGGCAGAAAGTGGGGAACGGAGTGTCTTAACACTAGGTTCCCTCTGCCTACCCTGCTGTGTGCGGGATATAGCGTGAAGCTAATTTAATTTTTTTTTACTACTGTATTTTGGCAATGTATGAAACGTTTCATTTCAATCGGTTTATAAATAACAAAAATATATAATTTTATAGAATATTGTTCAATAAAAATGCTGTAAATAACTGTTTTATTGAATTGGCTGAAACTTTACATTTAAATATAGGCATAGATATTGTTTTAATGTAATATTATTGTTAGAAAACGAAACTAATGCAGAATAATATTAAAACGGGCGAAGCCGCGAGTCGCTAGTTATATAATACAAAGAAAATATCGGTCCTAGATATTTTTATTAAACATACAATAGACGAAAAAGTGATGAACGGAGAGACCTGTTTCTTTGGTCATTTCTTTATACCCTATACACAACACATTGTAATATAATAATAAGAGTTGTATGAACAGGGATTGTTTTTTAATTTGCTATTAAATTATATTTATTTACATTTTTTCGCCCTGGTGTCGAGGCAAAGCGCGGCGTTGAGTTCCTCCACTCAACACGCAATGCCTCCAGAAGTCGGCGTTGTGGCGGAAAGTGGGGAACGGTGTGTCTTAACGCTGGGTTCCCTCTGCCTACCCTGCTGTGTGCGGGATATAGCGTGAAGCTGATTTATTTATTTTACCATTAAATTAACGTAACATAATGACGTAATTTTTTTTAGCTTTTGTGTGTTAGAAAAGCTATAGATAATTAAATATTTCACATCGTTCCAACTTTGTTACGTAGGCGACCACGCTACACTCGCGACCAACTGTAAAGATGTTCATAGGTTTCTACGAACCCTTTTTATATTGAGTTTTACATAAATTATATTCTTTTTTTTTCATCTTTTTTTTTTTGGGGTTTAACTTGAGGTTAATGCTGTTAGCCCTTTACAGCTACACCGGGTGGGTAGGGAAGAGGGTACTCTGTCCCAGAAGAAATGCAAGCACTACCTGGCTGCTTGAGAATAGTTTTTCCATCTTCATGCGGTATCCCTCATATAGAAGAGTAACCGGAGGGAACCTCATAAGACACTCCGTTCTCTACTTACCGCCGAATTTACGAAGTATTGCGAGTTGAGTAAATTCAAAGCCAAATGAAAATATTAATAAACTAGCGGCCCGCCCACGGCTTCGCCCGCTTAAAATACATGATTATTGATTTAAGCAGAATTGATTGACAACTATAATAAAATAAAATAAATAAATAAATCAGATTCACGCTGTATCTCGCACACAGCAGGGTAGGCAGAGGGAACCTAGTGTTAAGACACTCCGTTCCCCACTTTCTGCCGAATTCTGGAGGCATTGCGTGTTGAGTGGCAGAACTCAACGCCGCGCTTAACCTCGACATCAGAGCGAAGAAATGGAAATATAAATTTAAGTAAATATTTCATCTCCTCGAGTGGGGATCGAACCCACAACCAGTCGGTTTTGCAGTCACACCTCGTGCCGCTGCGCCACGACTGGCCTCACACCCTATAATAGAACTATAATGACTTCTAATATGATTTTTTGTTACTTTAATCTGTAATATTCTATTATGATTTTTTTACGACATTATCGTAACTTCTGTAAGAATTTTTGATTGTTTCGAACTAAAAAATATGACCAATGTCGATATTTGATATTCATAAAATATACATAAAGCTAATTATTATATATATATATATATATATATATATATATATATATATATATATATATATATATATATATATATATATATATATGTATATTTTTGTAACATTACGTTCTTTTTACCTATGTTATGTTTTTTAAAGCGCTGTTAAATGTGCTGATGTCACTTAATAATTGTACTGCTTCAGAAACAGTCTTAAATGTAAAATTATTAATTTGGTTAAGGATTCATAATATTCTTTGTAAAATAACTGTTATGTTTGCATATTAACTCCTGTTCGCATATTATTAGATAAATGAATAATTGGTAAATATGTAGTTATTACAGAGTACACGTAGAAAGGATGTTTTTAGGCATTTTTATATAGATTTATTTCAAACGAACGAACGAACCAAAAAATCTATGTATTTACTTGATATTTCTTTGAAGATCAAATCGTTCTTTATCTCTGTGTTGAATTAATTACGATTTAAACTTTACTGTTACAATTTATGAAGGTAATCTCTACTAACAATTCAATTTTGTTTACTTAAAATAAATAAATCAGCTTCACGCTGTATCCCGCACATAGCAGGGTAGGCAGAGGGAACCTAGTGTTAAGATACTCCGTTCCCCACTTTCTGCCGAATTCTGGAGGCATTGCTTGTTGAGTGGCAGAACTCAACGCCGCGCTTAATCTCGCCACCAGAACGAAGAAATGGAAATATAAATTTAAGTTCATATTTCATCTCCTCGAGTGGGGATCGAACCCACACCCAGTTGGTTTTACAGTCACACTTCTTGCCGCTGCGCCACGACTGGCATTGTTTACTTTATTGTATAAAATATTGTATAATAGTGCTTCAAAAATATATATTTTTATCAACAGTCATATAATCAAGACGTTTCGAATGTCATTCTTTAGCCAGGGTCATACCAGCGCGATTTCTATATAACATTCGCAGGCAAGCTAATGCCTTGAGTTCATTAAAATGACGATAACTTTTTTTTTAATGAACCGATTTTGATGAACCAAACTTTAGAACCTCAATTGAGTTAAAACAAAGCAATTAGTGAAATTTTCAAGTAAATCGGTTCAGTAGTTTCAGAGAAAAATGCGGACAACAATATGTCGACAGACAGACAGACAGACAGACAGACAGACAGACAGACAGACAGACAGACAGACAAGAAATTCAAAAAAAATCTTTTTGCTTTCTATTAGTCTTTTTAAGTGTCCCTCTATCCATTTCAGTCAAAATTACTAAATGTACAGACAAAATATTTTTACTGTCTTATTATATATAGAGATCAACAGTCATATAATCAAGACGTTTCGAATGTCATTCTTTAGCCAGGGTCATACCAGCGCGATTTCTATATAACATTCGCAGGCAAGCTAATGCCTTGAGTTCATTAAAATGACGATAACTTTTTTTTTAATGAACCGATTTTGATGAACCAAACTTTAGAACCTCAATTGAGTTAAAACAAAGCAATTAGTGAAATTTTCAAGTAAATCGGTTCAGTAGTTTCAGAGAAAAATGCGGACAACAATATGTCGACAGACAGACAGACAGACAGACAGACAGACAGACAGACAGACAGACAGACAGACAGACAAGAAATTCAAAAAAAATCTTTTTGCTTTCTATTAGTCTTTTTAAGTGTCCCTCTATCCATTTCAGTCAAAATTACTAAATGTACAGACAAAATATTTTTACTGTCTTATTATATATAGAGATAATAATTCACACCTAGAGTGGCGATCGAACCCACAACCGTCGCGTTTTAATCACACCCTCGTGCCCCTGGGCCTCAATTTATTCACATATTCTTTTATAAAGAGTAATAACATAATCTTTGGAGATTTAAGAAAAGCATATATCTAATGTGAATTGCTTATCTTACGGTTATTACCTCTGCAGATTATTAAATTATTCATTTAATGGCGCTGCCGCTGTTAACATTTTGACGCTGTATTAATTATGTCGCATGGGTGTGACATTATATTCCATATTTTTTTTTAGCGTAATACTATATCCCGCATTCAGCAGGGTAGGCGTAGGGAACCTAGTGTTAAGACACTCCGTTCCCACTGAATTCTAGAGGCATTGCGTGTTGAGTGGCGGAACTCAACGCCTTGCTTTGTCATTACACCAGAGAAATGGAATAAAGAAATGGAAATATTAAATATGTATTTCATTTCCTCGAGTGGAACCCACAAACAGTCACGTTTACAGTCACACTTTGTGCCACTGCTCCACGACTGGCCTCAGTAAAGAACATAGAGGTATATTATTTTTCAAGTACATTACTTCCATACTTTTCTAGCACAAAAATGAAAACCTTTGTATGACAGAAAGCTGTGAATACTCTAATATAAAAAGAATGTATTACTTTTAGTAACTTTTTCGTTTCATCAGAGGGAAACGGTCCCCCATTTTGTGTGAATATTTTATACCTCAAAAAGCTCAATTGAAATTTGAAAGTAGTAAAATTTAAGCAATTCTTAATGGGAACGGCGTGTCATAACACTAGGTACCAAGGTTCCATCTGCCTGTGTGATCTACAGACAGCCTGTTTAATTTGTATTTATAGTGCTCTCTTTTTTTAACGCGTAGAAAATATCTTCAAATTATAGTGTAATTTAAAATTAAATTACTTAATTGTAAATATTTGGAGCAAAGTCGATGTAATTTAAAAATATTTAAAAAATAAAAAAAAGACTCCTTGGCCGTAATTAACGCAGGTTTAGATACCGTTTATATTTATCAAATCTCAGAGAATATGATGATTTTTATACGTACAATGTATTTGTTACTCTGTTATATATATATATATATATATATATATATATATATATATATATATATATATATATATATATATATATATATATATGTATACACACACACACACATACATATATATTTAATATATATTTATATATGTATTAATATAATTATAGAAATGAACCACGCATGATTTGAACTTTAAGCTTCAAACAATATTTTTTTTATGTTTCTATTAAAGTTCCCTGCGCAGTATATAAATAAATATCGTGACATAGTTAAAGTAAATTTATATTCTTTGTATGTATATTATCGGTTAAACTGATAATTATTTGTAATAATAGATATCATTTGTGCTTATTATTATTATATTTTTTTATACTAAATTCCTATCTGACGTATGTATATATTTGTTTTATATTAGTATTCTTAAATTAGCTACATTAGTATTTAAAAAAAAATCACGCACGCTTCACGCTGTATCCCGCATACAGCAAGGTAGGCAGAGGGAACCTAGTGTAAGACACTCGTTCCCCACTTTCTGCCGAATTCTGAAGGCAGTGCGTATTAAGTGGCAGAACTCAACGCCTCGCTTTGCCTCGACACCAGAGCGAACCCACAACTAGTCGGTTTTACAGTCACACTTTGTGCCGCTGCGCCATGACTGGCCTCTTAGTATTTACAAATATATATTTGTTATATTATATCAAATACCTGTCGTGGCTCAGGGAGCACATGGCTTAGGGAACACGCAATATCACCCCAGAATTCATCGGAAAGTGGTGAACCGAAGTGAAGTATCTTAACACTAGGTTTTCCCTTGCTTTGCTTGCTATGTGCGGGATACAGCGTGAAACTAAAAAAAAAATAAACCGTATAAAGTAAAACTAAATTATTATATGTTATAACAGTAGTAGACTGTTGTAGAGTGCACATCGATTGAGCTAATTATAAAACTCGACCTCGACGTTGCGTGTTCAATTCAGTATCAATAAGCACCTTTTATCTATTTTAAATTTTTTAAACAGAATTAGCATTAAAGTGAAAAATTATTTGTCATTGAAAAATTTTTTTTTAAAGTATTTTAAAGCGTTTTCACGGTTCGTTTAACACCTGGCACATCCCAGTACGGTGCCTTTCGGTGTATTGCTATCGTTGCTTAAATTATATTCGCTCTTATCTCATTGTAAATAAGGTTGATAATGTGTGGCTATATAAAAAAAATATAATTTAGGACTATTACACTAACGCATGAATTTGCTGCAAATAAGGGTAAACTAGCATCTTTTCACTTGCCAACTAGCTACCCGGTCGAGTGGGGGTGGTGCAACCCTTCACAAAAAGCGAACTTGGAAGCGTGGGCTTCGACTGCCTTTAGTGCAATATGAACAATGTATCCGCGATTTACAAAAGTTTTTTTCTTTTACAACTTACAAGGCATAGGGGTAGTTTCGTTCTTTTTAGTTTACATTAAAAGTATTCGTATTCGTGAGGCCAGTCGTGGCGCATAGGCACCAGTGTGTGACTGTGAAAGTGTGTAAATGCGACTGGTTGCGGGTTCGATCGCTATTCGAGATATTAATCATTTAAATATTTATTTAAATTCATATTTTCATTTCTTCTTTCTGATGTTGATGTTAAAACTCGGCGTTGAGTTGAATTCGGCGGAAAGTGGCGAGCGGAGTGTCTTAACACTAGGTTCCCTCTGCGTACCCGGCAGTGTGCGGGATACAGCGTTTAGCTGATTTCAAAAGTATTCGTTTTATTTAGTTGTTTTTCAAACCTATCGCCAGTGAGTCGTTCGCGTGCCACAAGCCTGTCATAATTTCGCACAATACAATTTGTTTACACAACCGTAAGCGTACAGTAGGTATAGCATCTATCGGGTTGCGGAAGTTGTGGAATATTTTTTTTTTAAAAAGAGATATCTCTTTTTTTTTATTCGATGTTAGCGCGGAGTGTTGACAAGTGTTTTTTTTTCTTTTATCGCGGACTTCTTTCTATACTTTATTATTCTAGAGGCCGCGATTTTTTTTTATTATGTTTATTTAAGTGCTAAAAATAGTGATTCGTGTGTTGTTTGAGTTTATACAGAGATTTATTATCACTATGCCATCACTGAAAAAGATTATATCGAAGTTATGTCACATTGTAAGTATATTATTTTTTGTGTCTCTTTAGTCGTGTTATTTTTTTTATATATAATTTATTTTTTTATTGATAACAGCTATCATCATCGAATATCTAATGACGCATTTGAATATCATAAATAATTAGCACGAATTTGGTGTAATGATGCGAAAAGTGGGTAAATAGAACAATAATATACCAGTTAGTTTTGTTTTTTTTTTTTTAATTTCACGTTGTATCCCGCACACAGCAGAGTAAGAAGGGGAACCTAGTGTTAAGACACTCTGTTTCCCATTACCAGCCGAATTTTGAAGGCATTGCGTGTTGAATGGCGGAACAAAATATTAAATATTTAATTTTCTCGAATTGGAATCGAATCCACGAGCTGACACGTCTACACTCACACTTTAAACCCCTGCGCCACGACTGGCCTCGATAATTTTTATTTTATTATAACTAATATTTCACTAAAATATATATATATATATCTAATATAACGTACATTTCACGATGCGTAACATTTATTATTCGAGTCCCACCCGAATATTGATACCAGTTTCAGCTTGCTCACTTCTGGTTTTATTATTAGGATGGTACTTCGCTCTAATATTTTAGTATATTAGAGCTGTGTTCTTTATTGTTTATAGTTATTTTTTAGTTAAATGCAAAAAAATATTACAGTCGTTTTAAATCTGTATAATTCATTTGTAGGTATGTTTAATTGAGTCCGTCGTGGTACTGGTTCACGAACGTGTAACTGTAAACGCGACGGTTGTGGTTTCGATTCCCCCTAGGGGAATAAATAATTATTTATAAGTATTTTCATTTATTTGCTCTGCTACAAGGGCAAAGCGCGGCGTGGAGTTCTGCCACTCGACACGATATGCTTCAAAAATCGGCAGAAAGTAGGGAACAGAGTGTTATAATACTCAGGTTCTCTCTGCCTATTGCTATATGCGGGATGCGGCGTGAAGCGTAAAAAATAATTCGTATATCTATGAAAAATCTATATATATTTTAAGTAATAATAAATTATCCAAGGCTAAAACAGAGCAAACGTCTTTGAATAACAATAGAATGCGCTGCTTGCCTCTGCTCGAATTCCTGACCATTGACGAGAGCTCACTTCACAGTGACGTAGGCCGTCGTCATCATACGAGAAATCACTAGGTCATTTATCATCAAAGTTTAAATAAACTGATTCATCACCAGCCAAGACGAAGCCCACTGACATACATATCTTGCTTTTTTTTTTTTTTTTTTTCAAGTGTTATTCCACACTTGGGAAAGATAAATTATTACCTAAACCGCTTTAAGAGGTGCGGGTTCAAATCCCGCTACGTTCAAATTTTTATACGTTTTCTAAATAATGTATTATTTCTTCGATTAGCACGAGAGCGGGTTCAGGCTCTTAGATTTTTGTTTTGCGGCACAGCTTCTCGGGTGCGGGCGTTATGCCAATTGTACCAAATGTCAATACGATGCATTAGTTAGTACCTCCTCCACTCTGTTTCGATTCTTAATCGATCTAGTGCATTACTATCTACAAACTTTTTAATTTTCCTCGCGTGACTCTAACGATTTGCGGCGTTTACTTCCCCCGGTCTTCTTTGTGTGTTTGGCTTGGTTTTTTTAAATTTTTTTTTGTTATTTTTTTCTAAATAGTATTATTGAAAAATCCAAGGTGTGCAGTGGTTGAAAGTTGTGAATTTTAACGTTCCAGTGATGGTTGCCAAAATTTATAATACGGAACTGCGCTACGGTAATCTGCTAAATTCGTGTTTCTCTATGTTTATTCTTGTCGAGAGTCGGTGTCGCATCATTGTTAACCTGTTTGTCGTTTACCACGTGGCAGGTAGGACAACGTGTTTTTTGTGCCTTTTTTTTAAATATTGTCTATTATACTTTGAAATTTAATTTGCCAATTATATTTATAATTAGCGTATCGGCGTTGAGTTCCGCCACTCAACAGATCTCGGTGGAGTGTGGAGAATGTTATTAACACTAGAATCTCTCTGTCTAGCCTGCTATATTCTGGATATAGCGTAAAGTTGTAAGAAAAAAAAATAATAAAATATTTTTTAAGTATTACAAAAAATAGGTAATTATTTTGAAATATTTAAAAAGATGGTTGATAACAACTCCTAAACTGAATTTACCATAAATGTTCTTCAGCTAGTTTAAATCGTTCGTTTAATCCTTACTTGTTCGTTTATTTAAAAGTTTAATTTCAAAGTCACAAATATATGCATGTAAAACATCAAAATTAAGCGTTGTAAGTACTGAAAGCTCGTTCGGTTCGTGTAGTTTGCGCGCAATTACCATATCGTGTTAAATCTATCGTCGATTGTGTTACCCTTTTGTTCTGTATGATTGACGCGTGCCGGTCGTTTACACGGTTTGTATTGTGTCTCGTGATACTGTTTTGATTCTCTGTTAATTTTTTTTCTATTGTTGTTGATTAAAGCTTTTTTTTTTTAAATGAAAATGATGATAAATATTATTGTAGACATTTTTTTTTGACAGGGAGCGTAGTGTTGAGACACTCCGCTCTCCAATTTTAGTCAAATTTTAAACGCACAGTATGTTGATGGCGGTACTTAACGTCGCGCTTAGCTTCGGCACCAGTGCTAAGATGGAAATGTTAAATATATTTATTTTCTCGAGTGGATTCTGAGATCAGCTGAAACAAACTCACAGACGAAAAGACAAACGGACAAACCAACAAACAGACATAAAATTTAATGTTTTAGATTTTATTACAATGATAACATATTTTATTTCGTATATATTCCATGCACAGACAGCGATCAGTTCAAATTTTATTATAAGTATAAGTATAGATATGTCATATGTATACTTTTGGTTTTGCTTCGTCACAGTTTGACGCTACCCTATCTAATACGTATAGAAAATAAAGAATCGGGCTCTATATCATAGGTTTTCTCTACCTCTGGATTGTGTGGGATATGTGTGTGAAAAATTGGAAGAAAAATAAACTTTGTGACAAATATTTCGAATGTTTTCATAAAATCTAACAAATTTCATGAGATGAATTATTTATTTTCTCATCTGAATTACTATCGTGATCTAATAATATTATAGACAATACCTTTACATTAATAGCTAAAGTTTCAGCTAATTCAATAAAACGATTGACTTATAGCAATATTCTTTATATTGACATAACTTTTTGCGTGTTGAGCGGCGGAGGAACTAAACACCGCGCTTTGCCTTATGTTATAACGACGAAAAAATTAACATATTATAACTCATTCCCCCCAGCGAGAATTAAACCCACAACCGTCCGCGTTTACAGTCACACCTGTGCCACTGTACCACGACGGCATCCAAGAAATAGTAAATCTAGAATTTAAATTCTGAAACATAGTGTATAGAACGTGCGCTGGGGATTAATGTTTCTATTTTCATTTGAAATGTGCGCGAATATTCTCATCTAGTATTCGTCATTAAAATGAACGCTTTATGTGATCACGAAGGAATTTCCGAACTAAAATACTATTTAAATTGTTTGCCAATTGTATTTAAGTTACAAGACTTAAGTAGCTTAAATTATGTTTACCAATAATATTTTCTTAGTAATTTCTGTCAGGTGTAAAGTTGACTGGTTGAGAGTTCAATCCCCACTCGAGAAGATGAGATATTTACTTTAATTAATATTTCCATTTCTTCTTCGCTCTGGTGTCGAGGCAAAGCGCGGCGTTGAACTCAACACGCAGTGCCTGCAGAAAGTGGGGAACGGAGTGTCTTAACTCTAGGTTCCCTCTGCCTACCCTGCTGTGCGCAGGACGCAGCGGGAAGCAGATTTTTTAATTTCATGATTAATGGATTTGGATACTTGATTGATTATATTTTGATTAGCTTCACATCTCAGGCTCTGATGTGACAGAATGCGGCGTTAAATTCCGCCGCCCGACACGCAATGTTTCTAATTTGGATGGAAATTAGACGACGGAGGGCCTGGATACTAGGCTTTTTCTGTTCACTCTGCTATGTGGGATGGCAGAGAGACCCCCAGTTTTTGCCTCGTGATACCTCGTGAAAATGTATACTTTTATTTGAGGAAGTATAATATAGTATAGCAGTTTGTTTAATCAAACCTGTGAAACACCTATACTTATTATAAAAATAAACACAAACTCCCATGGAATTTCAACGCCATTAGTCACTATTTTCAATGTTAACTTTACCATTTGGACCAACAGTTAACGTGGATTATTTTTAACTGAATATTTTACATATTACAGCCTCGTCAAGACACACACACGCCTACCAGGCCCGCTGTGAGTCCAGCGTTGCCCGTGAGCTCGGTGACGGCGATACCTGTCGCGAAGAAAGCTGTCAAAACCAAGAAGAAGGCCAAGACGAAAATTAAAAGCACCAAAATGAAGATCAGCACTAACGATGTTATTGGGGAGGCTGATGAGTAAGTTGGATTGGTGTTTTTGTTATACTACATTAGTATAGAAATATAATCGTGATTGATACTATGTTTTTTTTTATATTTTTAAAGTGTTATTCCACAGAAAAGAAAAATAGTTATTTAGATAATATATAAAAAAATATTTAATAAAAAAATTATCCCGCTGGGTTCAAATTTTTATACGTTTTCTAAATAGAATTTAATATTATGGTCTTTAAATTTACTTTTTAAAGTAAGTTTTTATTTTTTATATTTTTGCCATTTACTTACTATAATATTTTAAGTAAATAATGTAACTAAATTATATATTCCTTTTTCTTTACCAGATTCAAAGCAATATAAGTTAATTCAAAATAATGAACATAATATGTAATTATGTTTATTTATTGTTATTTCAGTTCTAACAGCAGATCACCATCACCTGACCCCACAGTGGACACATGGCAAATGGACACAGATTCATTAGAAGTTGACAAACTGGACAAACCACCTCCTCCGTCGATACCTAAGAATGATCCAGAACAAAGTTCTATGGTCAAGTTAGCAACGAAATTGAATGGGACAGTAGTCTCTACTAAACCATTGCTTTCGAAAGGTGAGTTTCTGTTAGAACGATTTTTAAATATTTTCTAATATTTCTATTTCCGGATATTACAAAAATGTGGGTAAAATATATAGGTAATCTAAATATTTATTAGATAAAATGTATAAGCTAAATATTTAGTATACAATGTCGAATAATATTTAATTCATTCAGTGGTCTGTTAAATAGATTTTTACATCATTTATTTTATTATTATTACATATCCAGAGTGTCTTAACACTAGGTTCCCTCAGCATAACCTGCTGTATGCAGAATACAGCGTGAAGCTGATATTTTTTATATCAAATTATAATATTATTAGTATAGTTGTATAACTTATTATCAAAACAAGTGTAACGTTGTTCATGAGATCAAACAATTTGTTTAAAAAAATATTAAAATCAGCTTCACGCTGTATCCCGCACACAGCAGGGTAGGCAGAAGGAACCTAGTGTTAAGACACTCCGTTCCCCGCTTTCTGCCGAATTCTGGAGGCATTGCGTGTTGAGTGGCAGAACTCAACGCCGCGAAAAAGTCCACTTATTAAAATCCACTTAAATTATTTTACAACACAAACATATTAGTCATAAACTATTTAACAGTCCACCATTATTTAAGAATATTATATGACAAGATATCTAGAGTAGGCAAGGTCAGTGCTGACGCTAATATAAATTAAGTTTAATATATATATAGTGAGAATCTAGTTCGCTTTCAACACCCAATACAAAATAATAAATGTTATTTTAGAAATTCTAATCAAATCACAGAATTGGTCTCGACTCTGCCAAATTATTTTAGATCGTTTTATTTGTGGTGTTTTCTTTTATTATGTCATTATAATACGTGAAGACAAGGATATTTCGAGATAATCTGTGTATATTTTAAATTTAAATACTGTTTAATTTATTGTTAATTGAGATGTTTAGATTGAATGTGGCGGCGTTTTATTAATAATATAATAAATATAAATATTTAATAATATCCGGAATATTTTCGTCATAATACATCTAATTTTGATTTATATAACAGTGTTATTGCATGTTTGGGTTAGAGACTCTTTTTTATAATTATATTTTGCAGCGACGGCTATGGGTTCGATTCCCATTTTCATTTCTTCGCTCTGGTAACATAGCAAAACGCGGCATTTTAAAAAAAAATCGGCGGAAAGTGGGAAACGAACTATGACTTATGACTATGCGGGATACAGCGTGAAGCTTAAAAAAAACATTTTACAATAGCGTTTTAAATATGTATAGGTACATACGTCTTGTTTTATTTGATAAATATGTATTGTTAATACGCAAAATAACATTTTGTGTATTGTTAATATTATTCATTTTTATTCATTTAATTATTACTAATTAAATAAATAAAAATTAATAATATTAACTAACTTAAGTTAAACTTACGGGTTTTATCGAGTTAGAAGGACCATATATTTTTTAATTTTAATTTAATACCCTAAGTATATTTTACAGAGAAAATTAACAAAAATCAACAATTCTTGGCGTCTTTACACACAACTAATCCCTTCAAAACTTTACCATCGCGCAAAGGTTACAAAGCCAAATTTTTCTTTAAATATTTAATTAAAATATTAAAAGCTTTGCTTATTAGTTACTTATTAATTATATTCTTTTATAATTTAAAATCGTCATAAGTCTATATCGCCGTGGTAGCGCAGGGGCACAAGCATATGACTGTAACGCTACCTTTGTGAGTTCGATTCCCACTCAAGGAATAAACTATTATTTACTAATATTTTAATTACTGCGCTCTGGTACTAGGGCAAAAGCGCGGTGTTGAGTCTGAGTTCTTTAACTCAACACTCCATAATTTGGTATTTTCAGCGGAAAGTGGGAAGCGGAGTGTCTTAACACAGGGCCTATCCCGCCATTTGCGGGATACAGCGAGAAACTGATTATTTAAAAACAATTAATTTGTGTAGTATAGCATTGTAATAATAATCTTGGCATAATTTATACATATATTTCAGACTCAATGAAACAATTGTAGCTTTGCTTGATAAGATTTTATATGTATTTTTGATAAAACGAGTAGAAAATTATGAACAGAGTAACCTATTATTGTTTTAAGTAGATTTATTTATTATACGTATTGATAATTGAACCAGTATTCGTAAATCTTTTAAAGTTTACTATTTGATTTTGTTTTTTATTCGTCAAAGCTTCGTGTTATTGAATAACATAGGTTATTATTAGCTAGAAAATCACAACGCTTTTAAATTAATTATAGAAATAGATAAAGTAAAAAAAAGTGTTAATGTATCCTTATTTTTTATTTAAATGCTATTTATTAGTTTGAATTAAGAGTAAACATATGTACATATTATTTATCCCTACTTCTTTTATACTTTTGAAACTATAGGATTATATTTATTACGTCTAATATAAATTTTACAGTATGATTGACAAGTTGTGGCTGCCCCGATGTTAACCGTAGACCAGTGGTTCCCAACCAGTGGTCCGCGGACCACCAGTGGTCAACGGAGGCCTAAATATGGCCCGCGAACGATATATTGCGAACCTAACCCACAACCGTCGCGTATACAGTCACAACAAACAGAAACTTTCACATAGCTAAATTTTATTATACCTACGTAGTGGTCCCTGCTACCAAGAATGATAAACAAGTGGTCCTTGATCAAGAAAACGTTGGGAACCCCTGCTGTAGAGGGATGCGCAATTTAAGGATTTTTCTTACTTTTCATTACACTTCCCGGTGAACAACGCGCAAAAGTTCAAAAAACTAACTTTAGGGCGGCCACGTCTCGTCGGCAGCACTGTACACGTTGATGACTTGTTAAAAAAATAATATAATTTCTTTTATTTCCAGAATCACCTTTAAATTTACCAGAGTCAATAAGCAGCTGTTTAAGACCATCTCTCTTTCCTCGAGTACCACCGTACCTCAAATTCGTCAGCCATGATGAAACTACTCCCTTAAAAATTCCATTGGCTATACAAAAACATCTAAAATGGAAAGTGACTACCATAACGCCCATAGTTGTTAAGAAAACATTGACTAATTCAGGCTTTAAATTGGTCAAGAGTGAGTGTGATACCGCGGAATGTCCACAAGAAGGTACTTTTTATTTTTTTTGTCTTCTATATAGATTTACGTGTATGTGTATATATTTAGATTTTGTATTATTTTGTAATAGTTGTAAGGAATTGAGTGTATTATTATTTTCGTTAGGATAGCTAATGCAATTATTGATCTTTTAAAAAATCTAGTTTTGACACTTAAGAATTATAAACTGAATGTAATGGGCGCAAACGTATGACTATGCACGCGGCAGGTTGTGGATTCGATTCCCACTCGAGGAAATGAAATATTTATTATTTTTATTTCTTTGTCTGGTAAAAAAGATTTAAATTATATTTAAACTTTCGTCGTAACAATTTCTTACATAAGGATATCTTATTGGTGGTCTTACATCATAATCATTTGAGCTTAATACAATTTTATAAAATTAATAAAACAAGACAACACTTTCTAATTTCAGAAACAGTAGACTGGATAGGCATATGGGGTAAACACATGAAGTCAATAATGTTTAGAGCGATAAAGGACGGACAGAAAATGAATCATTTCCCCGGAACCTTCCAAATAGGTAGAAAAGATAGGCTGTGGAGAAACTTGCAGAAATTGGCGTCGAAATATGGCGTCAACGAATTTGGTATAATGCCCAAAACGTATGTGTTACCACACGATTTGAAGATATTGAAACATGACTGGGACAAGTACGCGGCTAATAATGAAAGGTGGATTATTAAGCCGGTATGTATTGAAAAAATATTATCTGGACAGAGTGTGACTGTATACAAGAGTTATAAATTCGATTCCAATTCAGGGGAATGAATTGTTTTCATTTCGTCGCTCTGGTAACAAGGCAATTATTGAGTTGATTACTGATTTTACTCAACGCGATGTCCCGAAAATTGGGTAATGTGTGGGGAATATAGCATTCTATATGTTTTATAACACAGTGTAAAAAAATAATATAAACCAAAAATTATCATAATGTTGCTTGCATTTATTGTATTCTATGTCTTTGTTGATATAATAAAGCATAAATTATGTTAATTAAATAGAACATATTTTATCATACAAGGAAAAATATAAACATTGACAAAAGAAGAACAATCTTAATCTTTAAAAAATTACATTTCAGCCAGCGTCAGCTCGTGGTACGGGTATCAAAGTAGTATCCCGTTGGACTCAAATACCTAAGAAAAAACCCGTTGTGGTCCAACGATATGTATCTAAGCCTTACTTGATTAATGGTAGCAAGTTCGATCTCAGATTGTATGTGCTTGTTACTTCTATACATCCATTAAGGATATATTTGTATAAGGATGGCTTGGCGAGGTTTGCTTCAGGTTAGTGAATTTCACAAGCAAAGTAAAGTTTAATAATTAATCGCGCCTCCTGGAAACCGACCAGGCGCTCTGATCATTGAGCCATACGTTCTCATCAAGCTACGTCGAAATTTTTATACGCTTGTTGCAACTTATTTATGTTGTTAACATCTCTGTAGGGAGATTTTTACAAATTTCCCCTACCCAAAAAAAAATGTAAAAATCTCCCTAGACTCGTCGATTGTACTGTACATTATATATTGAGATGTACTACCAAATGGCTTAACCATAAAATATTATATTTATTATTTATATTTTAATCATAGAAAATATGCTAATAATTTGTGTAAAAATAACGATTTTAATTTTCCTTTTCCAGTTAAATATAATGATGAACTATCATCATTAAACGATAGATACATGCATTTAACTAATTACTCCATCAATAGACTATCTAAGAACTATACACCTAACGAAGACTTTGCTGCTTGCGAGGGACATAAGTGGTAATTATATTTTTTTTTATTGTGGCTTTGATACTAATTTATGTAACATTTATTTAAAAAATGTATTCCGCATGTAGCGAGTTAGACAGAGGGAACCTGGAGACATTGCGTGTTGAATGGTGGAACTCAACGCCGCGCCGACACCAGAGCGAGAAAATGTAAACATTAAAATGTTTAATTTCCTCGAGTGGGATTCGAATAGATCGAGTGTGTTTACAGTACGGAATTGTACATATATTTATAATTATTGTAAATGTCACACCAACTTATTAACACGATGTTATGGAATAAGGTTTTTTTTTAATTATAAAAATAATAGTAAGTGCATAAGTAGTAAACTTTTTTTAAATTTCGTTCTGAGTAAACAATATTTTATATGTAAAAATTTGTTCAATATAAAAAATATTATTATATTTTTTTACATTCATATTTAAAAATTATAATTATAAATTATTTTGCTAGTTATGGAAAATTATTGAATTTTAGGGTTATATGTGTTGTGTTATTGTTTTCCCAAACAAGGTGACTATTTACTAAACAATTTAGGATACTTTAAAACTGACTGATTGAGTTACTGTGTATGTTTAACATGTATAAGCAATTTTTTTATCTTTAACTTTCACGCTTTATCTCAAACATGGGATAGGTAGAAGGAACCTAGTGTTAAGACACTCTTTTCCCATTAAGAAACGTCCGTTCCCCACTTCCGCCGAATTCTGAAGGTATTGCGTGTTACGCAAAACTCATTCCCGAAGAAATGAAAATGTTAAATATTTCTATATATAAATAGTTTAATAAAATTCTGTTTCCAGGACTCTACAAACACTATTTCAATATTTAAAGACTGAACAGAAAGTAGATACAGACAAGCTATGGGAGAACATAAAGGATCTAGTGATTAAAACAATCATATCGGGTGAGGCGAGCATCAGTTCCTTGACTAAAGCCAATATAACCTCGAGGTACAATTGTTACGAGTTATTCGGTATAGACGTTCTGTTGGACGAGGATCTGAAGCCTTGGCTCTTGGAGGTATGCTAGGATTTCTTTTTATTGGTGTTATTTGTGAAAGTCAGGTCGCGTCGTGGCGCAGCGGCACAAAGTGTGACTGTAAAACCGACTGGTTGTGGGTTCGATCCCCACTCGAGGAGATGAAATATTTACTTAAATTTATATTTCCATTTCTTCGCTCTGGTGTCGAGACAAAGCGCGGCGTTGTGTTCTGCCACTTAACACGCAATGCCTCCAGAATTCGACAGGAAGTGGAGAAAGGAGTATCTTTCACTAGGTTCCCTCTGCCCACCGTGCTGTGTGCGGGATACAGCGTGAAGCTGATTTATTTATTTTTATTTATGAAAGTATATTACATTTTTAGTATTGATGTTTTGTTGTTGAGGCCGTCGTGGCGATTCCCGGCTCGATTCCCGTTCGGGGGGTTTATTAAATATTTTCAATTTCGTAATAAAAAATGTTTTTTTATTTAAATTTGAATTCTCAGTTTTTTTTATTTGTTTTGTATTCCGGATATAGCAAGTCAAGCAGAGTGAATTTAGTGTTAAGACACTTCGGTCCCCACTTTTGGCATTATTTTCTAGAAATTGCTTGGTAAAAGAGATCAACGCCGCGTTTTGTTTAATACTATAATAAAATAAGTACCATATATCAACTGTAAAGTACAAAAAACATCTTAAACAATTTCAGGTAAACATATCGCCGAGTTTGCACAGCGCGTCCCCATTAGATATCCACGTTAAAGGCCCGTTAGTATCGACTGTGCTCAATATAGCACAGTTCCAAGTGCCCGCCAAGACTAACTTGGAAACTTTGTGCAAGGAGAAACCTAGTAAATTGGTATGTTTTTTTTAAATATTATTAAGTAGTTATGTTATCTTTGACACGCACGTTACTGTACGACCGGGATCTTGAAGTAAGGCTTTTTGAACCTTTGTGCAGTGCATACCCGGGAAGCAGAATTACCAAACATTTGGAAAAACTGTTAAATTAAATATTTGCATTCCTCGACAGCTAAGTTCAGACGGGTACGATTCGTCGACCGTATAGAAAGTACATATATTGTATAAGAAAATTGATTCTATATTCATTAAATTGAAGATTTTTTTTGCTTGATCGCGCTCTAATATCGGGAACTTCTAGTTCAAATTAAAATATTATATTGTGTTGGATAGTTTCAATTTTATTAAGGAAGGCTATGGCTATAATTTCACTACATTATTAATTTCGATGTAAACATTTACCATTTGATGACAAGCATCAGAGCTATCTCGGGCATTTGTAATGACATCATACCCAACTCTTAGATGTTTCATTGGAAGCGGGTGAAGCCGTATTTAAAAGCAGATTTATTTCTGTATTATGAGTGAGAAAACTATATTTTATATAAATATATTTTTTTCTTATTTTACTACCAATTGGGAAACGGGAGAACAAGAGAGAGATGCTATTACAATAGTAGTGTGTGGGCTCTTTTGCCAACTGAAGTCTTTAGCAAATTATATTGTTGTACTTCTATGTAATATTGTTCTAATATGATATAATCTTCTCTTAGAATCTCCACAGAGATAGATCACCAGGTTAATTCTTATTTAACTATACTAAACTTTTCTAGTTTTAATGACCTTTTTTTAAATTGTCCCAATTTTGTAACCTTAAAGTATAGAAATAATGAGTTGTTTTTTTTATACAAATTACAAAAGTTTTTTTAAAGAATAATACATGTGGACCATTTATGTGTATTTTTACGACATTTATTTTTTTAGTAAAAATATTGATGTAATTTAAATAATATACACTATACTATATGTTTTAATATTAAATATTTTCAGGCGGGCTTGCCTTATGATAGTAGATTATATACAGTATACCTGTCTAAAGAAGAGAGAGACAAACATATTATTTACACGAACATGGAAGATAGAGATATGGTAAGTTGACTAACATATTGGTTTATTGGTATGGTTCTTTTTATTTGTTTGGGATAACGTTTTAGTGGAAACATCGCGTTTACATTAAAACTGTTTGCGGTTTTAATTTGTATTTGGGGGAAGGAAGTATTTTCATTTTCTCGTTCTTGTTCGTCTAGACCAGGGGTTCCCAATCATTTCTTGATCAAGCACCACTTTTATATCATTCTTGGCAGCCACATGCATGTAGATATAATAAAAATTAACTGTGATAATCAAATAGAAACAGTCCTACACCATCCTCAGTCATAAAGGTTGGGAACCAGTGGTCTAGACACTGTGTGACGTGTGTGTGTTTGGCAGTACCTGCGCGACATCCTGTCCACGCTGACGCCGGACGACGTGCGCCACCTGGTGCAGGCGGAGGACGAGCTGGCGGGCGCGGCGCACGTGGAGCGCGTGTTCCCGGCCGCGCGCGCGCACCGCTACCTGCGCTACCTGGCCGGCCCGCGCTACTACAACCGCCTCTTCGACGCCTGGGAGACGCGCTACGAGCGCGACCGCCGCCCGGGTGCGTGCTCTCTGCTCTAACTGCGCTAGGTCTAGGTCGCGCGCGCACCGCTACCTGCGCTACCTGGCCGGCCCGCGCTACTACAACCGCCTCTTCGACGCCTGGGAGACGCGCTACGAGCGCGACCGCCGCCCGGGTGCGTGCTCTCTGCTCTAACTGCGCTAGGTCTAGGTCGCGCGCGCACCGCTACCTGCGCTACCTGGCCGGCCCGCGCTACTACAACCGCCTCTTCGACGCCTGGGAGACGCGCTACGAGCGCGACCGCCGCCCGGGTGCGTGCTCTCTGCTCTAACTGCGCTAGGTCTAGGTCGCGCGCGCACCGCTACCTGCGCTACCTGGCCGGCCCGCGCTACTACAACCGCCTCTTCGACGCCTGGGAGACGCGCTACGAGCGCGACCGCCGCCCGGGTGCGTGCTCTCTGCTCTAACTGCGCTAGGTCTAGGTCGCGCGCGCACCGCTACCTGCGCTACCTGGCCGGCCCGCGCTACTACAACCGCCTCTTCGACGCCTGGGAGACGCGCTACGAGCGCGACCGCCGCCCGGGTGCGTGCTCTCTGCTCTAACTGCGCTAGGTCTAGGTCGCGCGCGCACCGCTACCTGCGCTACCTGGCCGGCCCGCGCTACTACAACCGCCTCTTCGACGCCTGGGAGACGCGCTACGAGCGCGACCGCCGCCCGGGTGCGTGCTCTCTGCTCTAACTGCGCTAGGTCTAGGTCGCGCGCGCACCGCTACCTGCGCTACCTGGCCGGCCCGCGCTACTACAACCGCCTCTTCGACGCCTGGGAGACGCGCTACGAGCGCGACCGCCGCCCGGGTGCGTGCTCTCTGCTCTAACTGCGCTAGGTCTAGGTCGCGCGCGCACCGCTACCTGCGCTACCTGGCCGGCCCGCGCTACTACAACCGCCTCTTCGACGCCTGGGAGACGCGCTACGAGCGCGACCGCCGCCCGGGTGCGTGCTCTCTGCTCTAACTGCGCTAGGTCTAGGTCGCGCGCGCACCGCTACCTGCGCTACCTGGCCGGCCCGCGCTACTACAACCGCCTCTTCGACACCTGGGAGACGCGCTACGAGCGCGACCGCCGCCCGGGTGCGTGCTCTCTGCTCTAACTGCGCTAGGTCTAGGTCGCGCGCGCACCGCTACCTGCGCTACCTGGCCGGCCCGCGCTACTACAACCGCCTCTTCGACGCCTGGGAGACGCGCTACGAGCGCGACCGCCGCCCGGGTGCGTGCTCTCTGCTCTAACTGCGCTAGGTCTAGGTCGCGCGCGCACCGCTACCTGCGCTACCTGGCCGGCCCGCGCTACTACAACCGCCTCTTCGACGCCTGGGAGACGCGCTACGAGCGCGACCGCCGCCCGGGTGCGTGCTCTCTGCTCTAACTGCGCTAGGTCTAGGTCGCGCGCGCACCGCTACCTGCGCTACCTGGCCGGCCCGCGCTACTACAACCGCCTCTTCGACACCTGGGAGACGCGCTACGAGCGCGACCGCCGCCCGGGTGCGTGCTCTCTGCTCTAACTGCGCTAGGTCTAGGTCGCGCGCGCACCGCTACCTGCGCTACCTGGCCGGCCCGCGCTACTACAACCGCCTCTTCGACGCCTGGGAGACGCGCTACGAGCGCGACCGCCGCCCGGGTGCGTGCTCTCTGCTCTAACTGCGCTAGGTCTAGGTCGCGCGCGCACCGCTACCTGCGCTACCTGGCCGGCCCGCGCTACTACAACCGCCTCTTCGACGCCTGGGAGACGCGCTACGAGCGCGACCGCCGCCCGGGTGCGTGCTCTCTGCTCTAACTGCGCTAGGTCTAGGTCGCGCGCGCACCGCTACCTGCGCTACCTGGCCGGCCCGCGCTACTACAACCGCCTCTTCGACGCCTGGGAGACGCGCTACGAGCGCGACCGCCGCCCGGGTGCGTGCTCTCTGCTCTAACTGCGCTAGGTCTAGGTCGCGCGCGCACCGCTACCTGCGCTACCTGGCCGGCCCGCGCTACTACAACCGCCTCTTCGACGCCTGGGAGACGCGCTACGAGCGCGACCGCCGCCCGGGTGCGTGCTCTCTGCTCTAACTGCGCTAGGTCTAGGTCGCGCGCGCACCGCTACCTGCGCTACCTGGCCGGCCCGCGCTACTACAACCGCCTCTTCGACGCCTGGGAGACGCGCTACGAGCGCGACCGCCGCCCGGGTGCGTGCTCTCTGCTCTAACTGTTACAGTCGCGTAAACCCTCGCGCCACGACAGGCCTCAATCACAAGAATTTTTATATTGAAACTAGTGGGCGCGCGCGGCTTCGCCCGCTTATTTGCACCCTTAGGGGTTAATTCAAAAAAAACCACGAAACACGTGTTCAATAAAATATTTTTAACAGTCTGAATTGATTTTTTTATAAAAATCGGTGGCGATTTAGAGATTTTTCCATACAAACTTTCAACCCCTTATTTGCACCCTTAGGGGGTGAATTCTAAAATACCATGAAATACGCGTTCAATGAAATATTTTTAAGAGTCTGAATTTCTAATTTTATAAAAATCGGTGCCGATTTAAAAAATTTTCCATACAAACTTTCAAGCCCTATTTCATCCCTTTAGGGTTAAAATTTTTCAAATTCTCTTCTTAGTGGAAGTCCAGAATATGAAAATCAACATCTGCCCAAATTTCACGTTTCTATCATCAGCGGTTACGGCTCTGCGTGCGTCTTACCTCAGTCAGCCAGCACAAGTCCTTTTATATATATAGATATTAGTAACTTTTGATTACATTATTTATATAAAGAAAAAACGAATATACGCCCCAAAAAATCGATTATCCATCCCCATATTAGTATGATCAATCGTCGACAAGTCGATAATTAAATCAAATAAAATTAAATAAAAATCAGCTTCACGCTGTATCCCGCACGCAACAGAGTAGGCAGAGGGAACCTAATGTTAACACTACATTCCCCACCTTCCGCCAAGTTCTGGAGGTATTGCGTGATGAGTGGCAGTACTCAACACCGCGCTTTGCTTCGACTCCAGAAAGAAAAAAATAAAAATATAAATGTTAATAAATATTTCCTTTTTCCGAATGGAGATCGAACCCACAACCAGTCGATTTTACAGTCACACTTTGCACCACTGCGCCACGACTGGCCTCTAGGTCGGTAAATAATAAATAATAATATGAACCTCACAAACAATCAAAATTAAATCGATTATTTACTTCGATCCCCACCAGGTATCGAGTTACTCCGCTCGCTGTGCGACATCGGCTACCACCTGGAGGCGCCGCCCGTCCCGCTCAAGGTAAGGCGCGCGCCGCCCCCCGCGCCCCCCGCGCCGCGCCGCGCCGCCGCCGTACTGTTGTTGTGGGGGGTGCTGCTGCTGCTTGTGGAGCGCTTGTTGATGGGCGGGAGTGTTGAATGGATTTAGTATGAGATATGCGTTTGTAGGGTACGATAGTTAGACTTTTTTTTTCGTATTTAAAGTTTTAAATGTTGTGATTTTTTAAATTTTACGGATTGAGTAGGGGAGCTTACTAGGATAAATATGTAAGAGATTATATTTTTTGTTCTTCGAAGTGGGAATCAAACACACAACCGTCGCGTTTACAGTCAGAAAATAATTTAAAAATAAAATTTTTGAATTCATATTTGAAAAATGATCTATTCAAAAGTAACTTTGAATCTGGAACATTACTTTTTTCAAAATAAAAAGTAGTATTTAAATATACTTTTACTATACAAATCTCATTTTGAACCTAAATACACCCTTAACTTAAACCTTGTAAACTACCAATGTTGGCCATTGATAAAATTTTGTCATTATAAGTATATTCCTGATTGATTTTTATCTCCATTCATATAACATGTTCTTACGTCTTACAAGACTAAATTTTTTTAAAGTCTACCTCAATAGTATTACAATATTTTTTGCTCAATTAGTCTAGTTTATTAGGAAGTAATGTTTTATTTATATGACGTTTTTTTTATTAATAAAACTGCTTTACTAGCAATTCTTGACTTAATAAATTGCTTTTAAGGCAAATAAAAAAAATATTTCAGATTAATACTAATAATAAAGTTATTACACAGAAAAACCCAATGATACCCAAAGATAAAAAAATACTTATTATAAAATATAATAACCAGATTATTTATAACAGATTATAAATATTTATATAACTTAACAATTTTCTGTAAGGTTTTGTGTGTTTGTGAGAAATTAATGCAAAACAACAACAGTACGGATCGTCACAATATCCCATATTTTTTTTCGCTCCTCATATGTGTATGTTGTTCTTTCTATATTGGTTTTGGGTATATATTTTATATATATGTATATATATGTGTTTTCAATTTTCACATTAAAGTAAAATTTTCCAATATCTGCTGTTCTTTCTTTCTACTTTTGACAAAACCCTAAGATGAAAAAAATATTTAAAAATATCTACTTCTGTAAATGTGAAAATTAAAAATTGCCAATATATTTCTGTAAACCTTCTTCATATATATTTGTATTATTCTTATATTAATTTTCTTATTTATTATTACTATATTATAGATAATATATTTGAAATTATCAAAGTTATATTTATGTTAGGGTCACTTAAAGTATAGGCCATATAAATAAATATTTATTATAGATATATCGACAAACGGTATGTACAATTTTTTATATTTGCTGGTACTCATATTAGGTATTACTGAGTAGTGGATTCCAATATACATTTTACAAACAATAATTAAAACAAAAAATTTCATAGCAGACGGTTATTTAAATAATATGAAAAAAATAAAAATATAGTTGACATTAATTAAATTATAGATTTTATTGTATATGTGACAAAAGGAACAATAGGTTAAAGCAAATATTATAATTACAGGCCAAAACAGGAGTTAGTGTGGTGAGACATTTTACGTTAAAGCATGATTAATTTTTTTAAATCTATTTTCTCATATTTCAATACGTGACATGGAATGAAAAATAATAATATTTCAGAACGCATTCTTAGAATCAGACACTTTTTGACAGTAAAGAGGAACATTTTATTTCATTAAATGGTTGTGCTCGTTTATTTCCATTCGGTTCACAAAGATTCTAATTATTATATATCTTGTAATATATAGAATATAGAATTAAATTGAGGCATGTATGGATATTAAGATTTTTTTCTGTGGCAATCAGGGCAAAGTCACAAATGCGCTCCGGAGAGCGTACTTGGGTTGTAAACACGTCGCTCACAGTAAGTGCGTAGAACGGAGCCGCCGGTATCGAAACGACACGAGCGACCTTCTTAGTATTTTTTATCTGTACAAGCTACACCTTTAGGGCATAGACTATATAGACGTTCAAATTTA